>CAUYUJ010016434.1:254410-278384 GCA_963575745.1 Prorocentrum cordatum | reverse complement strand
GGAGGAGGAGGAGGAGGAGGAGGAGGAGGAGGAGGAGGCGGTCCGTAGCCATTTTGGCTCAAGGCCATATCGGACAACCTCCGTCTCGAGTGGCCTGTGCCCGCCGCGCGCGAGTGAGACCCTGGAGAGGCCCCCAGGACAAGGGTCTCCGCATCCCTTTTTCCCTCCTCACATTACACCCCATACCGCACAGCCTGGATTCAGCCCAGGGAACTACCACTCTTCAGTTTCGCGTCGATGGCTGGCAATGCTATCTCAGCTTCACTCGTTTCTCAGCTGCTTGCTGCCCCGACCTTCCCGGAGTCCCAGGAGGAGCTCCGCAAGGATGCCGAGCGCAAACGTGCTCGGCTTGCTGGTTCTGCTGATGACGACGGGTATGCATCCGCTGATGATGGAGAACCGATCAATATCAAGGCCTACATCGACAGCACGAAGGACGAGCTCATGACATCTATTGCAGCCGTTGAGTCTGAGGTCAAGACTAGTATCGCCAGTTCTGTGGGAACGCTGGCCAGTACTGCCCAAAGATCTTGCTCAGGGCTTGCTGTTCAGGTGGAACGACGCATGGCGTCAGTGGAGCTCAACCTCTCTAAATATAAGAACACGACCGACAAGCGCTTGGACGACATGGGCGACCAGATCAAGGAGCTGCAGCGGCTCGTTGGTGTGCTACGCTCAGAAGAACCTGTACCACCTCCGATTGTGGACCGCTCCGTCTTTGACAGGACGCCCGATGGTGCGATCCTGGTGGCAAGGACACGTACTGCCGTCCCGAAGGAGAACTTCCGCACCGCTCTTCGGCCGATCATCGAGCGCAACAACATCAGCATGGACGAGTGCACTTTCGAGGGTGCGGAGATGGCAACGCGGCAGAACATTCGGCTTCGTGGCAACGTCAACTACACCTCTCGGAAGATCCACCAGCTCCTTGGCTCGCTGCGGGACTCGCAGTCAGGACAGTGGGAGCGCCTTTCTACCATTGACGCGCAAGGAGCGCGTCAGGACATGTACATCGACTCAGACAAGAGCGCTTGCCAGATCAAGCGTGAGCAATTGGTCAAGCAGATTCGTAAAACTTGCCAGATGCTATACCCTGCCAAGCGGTTCCACGCGGATCGTACGAAAGGGATTGTGTCCGTGGGCTGGAAGCCAATCATCAAGGTGGAGCCCAACCCGAACGAATTACTCCGACGGTCGAGTGGTCGGCCGAAAACATCGTCGCCGAGGGCATCGACAAGACGCGGGTCACTGATGCCATCGCTGAGTTCGTGTCAGGACCGCCTCCAGTGCAGTGGTCCTAACATACTGTTTGCGGCCTGGTGCCGCGCGCATCCGTCTCATGCCCCTCTCTCCTGTGGCTCCTGGAACGCTCGCTCTCTCTTCTACTTCAAACCCCATCGCAGAGATAGGAAGCTCCAATGCCTGAAGAAGATGGTAGGCCAGGGCACTCGTCTGGGGATTCAAGAGTCTCACGGCACACCTGCACAGATCGACAACATGATATATCGCCTTCGTCTCCCTGTTCGTGCTTTTCACTCGCTTCTCCCTCTTGTTCCTCACCCTGCTGGAGGCGTCATCACTCTCGTTCCTGACTTCAAGTCGGCTGGAGCTGAGCACCCGCCGCTGGTTAGGGACATTCCTCTTGTTCGAGGGCGGGCTCTGAATGTTCGGTTGGAATTTAGCAATGGGGCTAGGATCTACCACTACAACATTCACAATTTTGGGCTACCTAGTGTACAACGGGACTCGATCATAGAGGCTATCTCCAGGGACCTCGAGGCAGCTCTTGAGGACCCAGAGAGGATCTTGGTCATCGTAGGTGGCGACTTCAATATTTCATCAGCGCCCCCGATAGCTGCTAACAAGGACTCACCCTTTACGATCGCCCAGGGCCAGGACTGGAGGCGCTCGCAGTGCCGAACCTGGAATCGACTCTTCGGGAAAATGACGGAAATCGAACTGAATGAACCGACTCATTTCAACGCAGCTCGGGGCACGCTGAGTAGTATTGATAGGCTCTTTGTCTCGTCTCCAGGCTGGTGTCTGACCCAATCGTGCACGGGAGGTAGGACACACGGGCAACCCGAGACCCTCAATGACACCCTCATCTCTGACCACGTGGGGATCTCGTTCAAGATGTCCCAGAGGTCAGCTACCAAGCCCGAGGGGCGTGCGATCCCGAATGAGATTTTTCGACGGCCTGAGTACCAGGCGAACCCGTCCAAGATTATGGCGCAAGTGGACACCTCGCAGCTCTCTCCTCCCCTCCTCCTCGACTGCCACAAGACGATGATGCGCGAAGCTGCCCGAGCGACTCGCGACGCGATCATCCGACACAAACCTCATGACCCTCTATCCCGTCTGATTATATTGAGAACGATTCCGAGAGCTATTTGGCAGCAAAATGTCCCTCTTGCCCGTCGCGTGATAGGCACGCGCCCGCTCGGCGCCAAGTTTATCCAGATCAGTGCTGACTGTACTCGGGTGGAGCTCTTGGACCCTCCGGCCTTCCAGTTGGCAACCGAGCAGGAGCACGGCCGCCTGTTCGAGTCTGCCAAAGAGTTTGCGAGCAAGCAGTTGCGGAACTGCGAGATCGGCCCGTCCAAGGCTAAGCTTCGCCAACGGATCCGAGGTCTACAGAAGAGAGGGCGCTCATGGGCCCCGTTCGACAGAAAACTTTGTCTCCAAGGGATTCGGCCCACTCCTGAACCTGAAAGCAACAGCCAGGCGATCACGTCCCCCTCGGGCATGCTGGATCAGTTGGCTAGGCACTGGGCCCCAGTGTTTGAGGCCAAGGCTACTGATGGTGCCGCTGCTCGGCACTATTTGGGCCGCTTCGGCTTCGGGGCCGACATGAGCGACTTACCGCCACCAACAGAATTTGATATTCAGAAATGTCTTCGGAAAATTGGTTCCAGCGCCCCAGGGCCCGATCAGCTGCCATATGATGCTTGGAGATACCATCCTGAAGGTTCCAGAGTCCTTTGGAGTGCACTTTCCTGGATGTTGGAGGGTAGGTCGCTGCTTTATGGTTTCAACGAGCTTCGTGGAGCATTTCTTGCCAAAGGAGAAGAGGAAGGAGATGAGGTCCAGGTTCTCCGTCATGCTAGCCAGACGCGGCCCCTCGGGCTGAAAAACGCCGACATCAAAATCCTCACAAATGTATGCTGCCGAGCTCTCACCCGTCGTCTTCCTCAGCTGGTGCATCACACACAGAGGGGATTCATACCGACGCGGAAATTTGGCGAGAATGTGCTAGAGTTAGACACAATGAGCCGTATCACGTCCATGGAGGAGGATGTGGGTACACGATTACCAGTTCTAGCAGCTTTCGATGTCGGACAAGCTTTTACATCAATAAGTCATGATTGGATATTCAAGATATTAAAATCACTGTCTCTACATGGTCCTCTTCTTGGGTTCCTGGGTATGATATATATATATATATGGATGTATGGTGCCTGGGAGGGATCGGCGGTGAGCTCCGTGTTCTCTTTCCCATTGGCTCTGGGATTATCCAAGGGTGTCCTGCGTCAGGGATGCTCTACGCGTTGTCGTCGCACCCGTTCATGCTCCACTGCGAGGCGCTAGTAGAAACTCCCAAACTTGGACTCGTGAGGGCCTGTGCTGATGACAAGGGTAGTGTGCTTTTTAGGATCAGCCTTGCGAAAACTTTTTACGGTTTTCAAGGCTTGCAAGCGAGTAGCGAACTTAGACCTTAAAGTGAACAAGTGTGTGCTGGTCCCGTTGGTTGGGGATTTCTCTCCCAGGGTCGCGAGGCTGTGCTCGTCGTGGCTCCAGGCCAATATCCCAGAATGGGCCGAGTTTTAAATCGCCAGTTTCCTGAAATACCTCGGGCTTCAGATCGGACCAGGTGCTGGCCAGGCCTCATGGACAGGGCCTGTAGGCAAGTGGACTAGTCGTGCCACTGCCATCGCCGCTGCTGGGTCGCCGCCGCCAATCACTGCGATGTTATATGATAGTCGTGCGCTCTCTACCTTAACTTATGTCAGTCAATTCCAGCGATTGCCGTATATCGATGTTGCTCGCCAGGGGCGCCGACTGTTCGAGATGATGTTTAAGATGCCGCACTGTTGCCTCTCGCGAGCCGACTGGCTTCACCTCCATGAGTGGGGCGGCCCGAAGGTGAAAAGCGTTGTTCTCATGAATATGGCCACTCTGATTCGCTCTGCAATTAAGACCCTTTCGATTTGGGCCGAACTTTCGACGACGCTCGACGAGAGAGCGCGCGAATGCCTGCCCATCGCCGCTTTCATCAGCGGCCAGAGGTACCCCACCTTCTGGTCGAGCCCTTGTCTTGTGCACGAGCTGCAAGAGGCAGCGAACGGCTTCCCATCATATCCTAAATGGCAGCAAGCTGGTCAGCTCGCTGTCCGTGCTGCGGCTGATGCATTGTGTGATGGCGACAAAGTCCAGAGAGCAGCCCTTGCCCAGCTGTCCGCCCATCTGTTCCCCTCGACCCTCGTCCGTGATTTCTCTGCCCGTCTCCTCCATCTCTTCCCAGGCAGTGCTCGAGCGATCGGCAAAATTCCTTGGACTGAAGTGCAGCGCTGCATCAAGATGTGCCCACAGTCGCGGGGCAACAGTTTTGTGAAAACCCTCTCTGGAGGGTGGGCGACAGACAGCCGCTTTCAAGGTGCAGGTCACGCCTGTGTGTTCGGATGCGGGTGCGGTGACTCACAGGCTCACTATTTCGATTGCCCCCGCATGAGAGCTCTTTTGGGACGTGTGCTCCATATGCCTTTTTTCTCTCACTGCCCGATCCACCGTCTTGGTCTCAGCAATCCCACCACTCTTGGCTTCTCCTATCTTGTGGCCGCGCACCAGTTATACTGTCTCGCCTCCTCCCGTCCTTCCCTCCCTTTGAGTCCTGCCGATGCCGATGCTTTGCTCCCGACTCTCTCCTCCTCCCTTGCACCGCTTTCCCGATCTGCTCTCCGAGAGAGCGGCGCGACGGGAACCAGCAGCACATCAGCTACTTCACCACAGGCGCCCGTGGCCGGAGGCGCTGGCGATGGGCCAGCCGCCGCCGCCGCCGCTGCCAGTCGTCAGTCAGGATGAGGAACTTGTTCGCCTCGGTACGAGCGCAGGAGGAGGAGGAGGCGGAGGAGGAGGAGGAGGAGGAGGAAGACGAGGAGGAGGAGGAGGAGGAGGAGGAGGAGGAGGACATGAGGAAGGAGGAGAGGAGGAGTGAGGAGGAGGAGGAGGAGGAGGGGGAGGAGGAAGCGAGGAGGAGGAGGAGGAGGAGTGCGAGGAGGAGCGAGGAGGGCGAGGAGGAGGAGGAGGAGCGAGCGAGGAAGCGAGGAGGAGGAGGGAGGAGGAGGAGGAGGAGGAGGAGGAGGAGCGAGGAGCGAGGAGCGAGGAGCGAGGAGCGAGGAGCGAGGAGGAGGAGGAGGAGGAGGAGGAGGAGGAGGAGGAACACAGCGGATGGCGGCAATTCTCGCCTCGAGGTCAAGAAGGCTTGGGTTTTCGAGGAACGTTGGCACCCCTGCCCACGGCCGACTTCGTTGGCCGAGGAGCCGCAGGGAGGGAAGAGGATGAGGAGGGGGGGGGGGGAGGGGGGCCTCGAGATCCGGGCGTGGCATCTTTGTCCACGCCGGGCGTTTTCGCTCGGCTTCTGGCCCCGAGGCCCCGGCAGGTCGATCCAGCTCGCAAGCTGCAGCAAACCGGTTGGGTCTGGGGCTCCCGTCGTGATGTTCCGCGAGGTCGCATTTGCTTCGCGATGTCCTTTTTGATGGAGGAACGAGAAGGCGGAGGATGGGGAGGAGGGGGAGGAGGGGGAGGAGGAGGAGGAGGAGGAGGGGGAGGAGGAGGAGGAGGAGGAGGACGAGGAGGAGGCGAGGAGGAGGAGGTGGAGGAGGAGGAGAAGGTGGAAGCAGAGGAAGATGCGCTGCTGATTGAGGCGGATAAGGAGGAGCGTGCGGAGGGAACCATGCCTGCCTTTTGGGGTGAGGCGGGGGAAGGAGGATGGGGATGAGGAGGAACTGGGCAAGTGCGAGGATTCCGTCCTGCTCCCGCCTCTCCGCGTTTTCTAGAGTGTAGGCAACGGGTCCGTGCCGTTAAGTAGCGACTGAGCGAGAGAGCGAGGTTTAGGAGGAGGAGGAGGAGGAGGATGCGCCGCCAAACGAGGCTGACATAGAAAATGGAGCGAAGCTCCCTCGCATGCCGCGAAAGGAGGGCAAGCCCTCCCTGGGCACCACGCGAGGCGGATGAGGAGGAGATGGGAAGAGGAGGGGATATGCAGAGGGACGTAGCGCGTTCCAGGGAGGGCCTCGCCTTCGAGGGACCGACAGGTGAACATCTCTTCCTCGGCGGGGGTGCCAGCGAAAGTAGTTGCCCCCCCCCCCGAGGATGTCTCCTTGCTGTGATCCAGGATTGCCCGAACCCGCCGAATCGGAGGCGTGATGAGGAGGATAATGAGAAGGGAAAGCGAGGAGGAGGAGGATACTGAGGAGAAGGGGGAGGAGGAGTGGAGGCGTACCTAGTGGCGGGGTTGGAGATTAGTATGACAGAGGGGAGGAGCAAAACGAGGAACAGAGCCGCTTTTGAGGAGGACCATGTGAAACTGTTCTGCCAGTGCGGAGGGTATTCCAGACGTGTGCTTGTCCAGCGGGACCTTACACACCTCCATCCCTTTTCCTGATCCTTCTTCTGCTCCTCCCCATCCCCATCCTCCGCGTGCTCCTCCCGCCCCTCCGCCCCCCCGAGAAGCCCCTCGGAGGGCATCTCGTCGGATGGGTGCCCCCCCCCTATGTCCCTTCTCTTCGCCCTCTCGCTCTGACCTGAACCTCCCACCCCACCACCCTCACTGGGTCGCCCACCTCCCGCCTCTCCTCCTTCTCCCTGCCCCCCCCCCGCCCGCCCCGTTCCCCCCCCCCCTCCCGGGCCAGGGATGCCATCGCCAAGGGCGAGGTGCCGAAGCGGATGGGCATGCGGGACCTCAAGCGGGCGCCGCGCTCGGGAGATCGGCTGCGAGCGAGGCGGGGGGGGGGGCGGGGGAGCGCGAGCGGGCGGGCCTAAACTCGGGGGGCTCGGGAGGCCAGAGGGCCTTCCGAGAGGTGCTCGGAGCCGTCCCCGCAGACGCGGGACCCCTCCCACAGAAGGCCAGAGGGCGTCTGAGAAGCCCCTTCTGAGAAAGCCACCTCCCTCTCACTTCCGCTCCCCCCCCCCTGGGCGCGCCGCTGAGAAGGCCCCTGTGATCCTTGCAGGGGGATCACCGCAGGGGGGGGGACGAGGAGCGGCCTGCTGTGCCATTGGGTGTTGAACGTCGTCATGATTCTTCTCCTCCTCCTCCTCCTCCTCCTCCTCCTCCTCCTCCTCCTCGTCACTGGTATCGTCCTCTCTCCTCGCGCACCTCCTCTTGTCTCTTCTTCTCCTCCTCGTCCTCCGCCTCCTCCCCCTCCCCATTCTCAAGAGCCTGAGGATGCGGAAGGCCAGGTTGGCACTGCACTTAGAAGAACCAGTCCCTCCTCCTCCTCCTCCTCCTCCTCCTCCTCCTGCTTCTCCCCATCCTCCCTCCTTGCCTCCTTGCCTCCTCCTCCTCCTCTTCCTCCTCCTTCTCTTCCCCATTATCCCTCCTTGCCTCCTCTCTCGCTGCGCCTATCTCTCCTCCTCCTCCTCCTCCTCCTCCTCCTCCTCCTCCTCGGCATCATCTCCTTCTTCTCCTCGTCGTTCTCCCAGTTCCGCCGATCCTCCCCGTTTTGCATGTCCGTCAGAGTACCCTGGCCCGTTGATCAGGTCTGGACCAGGCCGCGGATTGTGGCCGATCAGTCTGATCGATCGGGACGACCAGCACGATGTCTGTTCTCGCTTCGGCATCGATTGGGCCTTATGGCTCAGGTGATGACTGGTTGTGGATCAGCCTCACTTGCGATGGGCCTCTAAGGTGATACTTCTTCAGGCACAAACAGGCGCATGCGTCTTTCCACAGCCCTGCGCTGTCTTGCCGAGTGCATATGCGCCCGCGTCACCTGGGGGAGCGAGGCTATGAACACACCCGGATTACTGCTCGCACATGGGTAAGCAGCAACATCGCAACGAATGCGCGTTGTTGCCCATCTCGGGTTGGCATGTCTGTGTCGGACCTCGTGCTGCGCATAGGCGCATCACGTTCATGTTCGCATGTATCGCGCACCGTGCGAAGCATCATGTGCCTATGCGTCGGCGAAGACACTAGATTGCGTATCGCACTATGGCGAAACTACATCTCATGGTTTCGATGTCATGCGTTAGAGTTAGCTGCGCCCGCCATGTGCATCTACTCCATCTCTCCTTGTCCTGCCTCCCCCTCTCCCTCGTCCGCCTCATTATCCACCTCCTCATCCTCCTGATCCTCCTCGCCTTCTGCGTCCTCTTATCATCCGCCTGCCTCCTCCTCCTCGTCCTCCTATGTCTCCTCCTTCTCCCCCTCCCCCTCCTTCTCCTCCTCCTCCTCCTCCTCCTCCTCCTCCTCCTCCTTTCCCTCGTCCTCCTGATCTGCGTCCGCCTTTGCCTCCGCCTGCCCAGCATCCTCTGCATCCTCCCTGCAGCCCCCTCCCCCCTTGCGTGGTATTTCCTCGTACCCCCTCCCTCTTGCATATCGCAGACGTACCCGTATCGTCCTCCTCTGTCTCCGCACCATTATGTGTCTTCTCCCTCTCTCCCTTTTCCAGGAGGGGGACGGGAACTGCGAGGAGGGCAGGCATGTCGAGGAGGAGGAGGAGGATGAGGAAGAGATGATGTCGACCACCACTATACTGCGCTGGACGAAGAGGACGCGTCAGTGGGACGAGGGTCACTTGATTCGGCAGGGTTGGCTGTGGTTGCCTGGCCGAGGAACCTGAGCGGTGGTGAAGGCTCAGGGGCCCAGCCACCCTGCGCACCACTCCGCCTCGGGTGAGCAGTTCACGGGCGCTGAGGTCTTCTCTTTGTTCAGTGTCTGCGTCTTGGGAGACAGACTTCGTCTCAGTAGTGCTTCCAGTGCCTCCCCTCTTATCGGAGTGATGCATTTTGAGCGCGGGCCCCGGGAGCCGCAGCGAGGCCCGAAATCGCTCCGCGAGGGGGCAAGCAGATGTGCCCGTGGCGCCAGCTCGCCCCCCCAAAATCCGCTCTCTCCCCTTCCTCCGCCTCTCCCTTTCCTTCATCCTCCTCCCTTCCGTGCTCCTCCTCGGTGACGTTTCTACCTCGTCTGCCTCATCGCCCCCCCTCCTCCTCCTCCTCCTCCTCCTCCTCCTCCTCCTCCTCCTCCTCCTCCTCCTCCTCCTCCTCCTCTTCGTCTTCCTCCGCGGTTGCGCCGTGCTTCGTCATCCTTGACCTCCTCCGCATCCTCCTCCTCCTCCTCCTCCTCCTCCTCCTCCTCCTCCTCCTGATCCTCCTCCTCGCTCCTCGCTCCTCCTTCGTCTCCTGGGCCAGTCCCCGTCCCATCCCCTCCTCCGGTGCCCCGCCCCTCTCTCTCTCCGCACGGCCCCTCCCGCGCCTCGCCCCTCCTCCGCGAAGGGGGCGGCGCCCCCCCCCCCCCTCGCGGCACAGCCGCGCCGCCCGCACGCTCCCTGCCCTGCTGCTCCCCCGCACGCTGCGGCCCGCCGTGCAGCTCAGCGGTGGGTGTGCTCGGCCGACCTTCGCTCCCGCGGTCGAGGCCGAGCCCCCGCTCCCCGTCCCGCTCCCCGTTCCGGTGGCTCGTCGGCGTGCTGCTGGTCCCCGGCGTGCTCGGCGTCTCGCTGCCCGCTGCCCGTCGTGCAGCCTGGCAGCCGGCGGTGTCCGTTCTGCGGCGCAGCCCCGCGGGCCTCTCGGAGCAGTGCCGGGTCTGCATCCTGGCGTCGGCGGCGTGCCGCCTCGCCCCGCGGCTCAATCCTCGGCGCGCTTGCGACCCTCTGCTGCTGTTTTTTTGCCCGCGTGGCCGGGTGTGTCGTGGCAGCCTGTGGCCCAGAGCCCCTCGCGCTGTGACAAAAAGCACGACGGGAGGTGTTGCGCCATGTTCGGCCTCGGGGAGCCCTTGCCGGGCCTCGGGGCCGTCAGAGAACGACGCGGGATGAGAAGCAGGCCCTGGAGAATGGGTCCAGACCTTCTGGGGCCGACGTCGTGAAACAAATCATGACGTCGGGAGTCCGGGGAGCTCGGAAGATGGCACCTGGCTCGTGGGCACCGTCTGCCCTGCATCGGCGGCGTGCCGCGGGGGGAAATGAGAAGGCGGTGGGGCTTCTCGTGCAGAGGCCCGTCCGGCCTTCTGAGAGGCGTTCTTGTTGCGTCTCTTTTCAGAAGGCGGAGGACTTCCGAGCCTTCTTAGAAGGCCCGCCTCCTCTTCTCACTCCCCCCCAGGCTCGCCGCCGACTTTGGTGAGGCGGCGAGCCGTGTGGGCCCATCTCTGGCATGGCGTGTCCTGTGCGGTAGAAGCGCCAGGCACGCACGCCAGGACACGCTCCCCAGCGGACCGATGCCTTCGGCGCTGGGGGTGCTCCTCAGTGCCAGGGCTCTGGCTGATGCTGGTCAGCTTTGGAATCGTGCTCCTTGCCTCGCGGTAGGTGTGCAGCTTCCGCAGGGCGGCATCGCAAGAGACCACCACCGGAGCCCGAGACCCGTTCCGGCTGCAGCCTCTTTCGAGCAGGATCGATCTGTGATGGCCCCGAGGCCGAAATCCCGCAGACACGCCCGGGTCTGAGGGGAGGCGGAGCGGGGGAGGGGGAGCGCCGTTGGCGAGGACGCTTGGCTCGCCCCCTCAGCGGCCAGCGGGCGCCGCCCGGCCCGCGGCACCCCGTGCAGGGCCGCCTGGTGCTGCACTGCCGAGCCCGTGCGCCGCCTGAGCTGCGCCCGTCGGCCTCCCCCCGCGAAGGGTAAGCTGGGCTGCGGTGGCTGAGCCCGCCGCGACAGGTCCAGAGTCCAAAGGGCGGTCTTGCGAGCGACCGAGAGGCCTCCTGTCCCTCTGCTCCTCCGCCCCTCATCCTCCTCCTCCTCCTCCTTTTCCCTCCTTTCCCCAACGTCGCCTCCTGGTCCTGCGACTCCTCCTCCTCCTCCTTCTCCTCCTCCTCCTCCTCCTCCTCCTCCGCCTCCTCGTCCTCCTCCTCCCCCTCCTTCTCCTCCTCCTCCTCCTCCTGTTTCCTCCTCCTCCTCCCTCCTCCTCCCCACTCCCCTCCTCCTCTCCTCCTCCTCCTTCTCCTCCTCCTCCCTCTCCTCCTCCTCCTCCTCTCTTCTCTCCTCTGCTTCCTGTCCTCCTCCTCCTCCTCCTCCTCCTCCTCCTCCTCCTCCTCCGTCCCCTCCTCCTCCTCCTCCTCCTCTCCTCCTCCTGCCTCCCTCCTCCTCCTCCTTCCTCTCCTCCTCCTCTCCTCCTACTCCTCCCTCGCCTCCTCCGCCTCCCCCTCCTCCTCCCCCTCTCGCCTCCTCCTACCTCCTCCTCCTCCTCTCTCCTCCTCCTCTCCTCCTCCTCCCCTCCTCCTCCTCCTCCTCCGCCTCCCTCCTCTTCCGCCTTCTCTCCTCCTCCTCCTCTCCTCCTCTCCTCCTCCTCAGCCTCGCCTCCGCCTCCGCCTCCCTCTCCTCCTCCTCCTCTCTCCTCCTCCTCCTCCCCTCCTCTCCTCCTCCTCCTCCTCCTCCCCTCCACCCTCCTACTCCTCCTCCTCCTCCTCCTCTCCGCCTCCTCCTCCCCTCCTCTCTCCTCTCCCCCTCCTCCTCCTCCTCCTCCTCCTCCTCCTCCTCCTCCCCCTGGCCTGCCCCCTTCCCCCCATCTGCCGCTGGCCCTGGCCCTCCACCTCTTGCTCCCCCTCCCTCTCGGGGGGGGCTCTCCCCTTCCGGCGGCCTCGCCTCTGCTGTGCCCCGGCGCTGGCCGCCCCGCGGGCGCCTCGAGGGGCAGACGCCGTCGACCAGGAGGGCGCCTCGCATGGCGCCCAGGGGGAGGGGGAGGCTGTAGGGAGGAGGGAGGGGGGGAGAGAAGAAGGAGGAGGAGGAGGAGGAGGAGGAGGGAAGGAGTAGGGGAGGAGGAGGAGGAGGAGGAGGAGGAGGAGGAGGAGGAGGAGGAGGAGAGGAAGTCGAGGAGGAGGGAGGAGGTGGAGGAGGAGGGGAGCAGGAGGAGGAGGAGGAGGAGAGGAGGAGGAGGAAGTCGAGGACGAGGAGGAGGAGGTGGAGGAGGAGGGAGGAGGAGCAGGAGGAGAGGAGGAGCAGGAGGAGGAGGATGAGGAGGACCGAGGAAGTGGAGGAGGAGGAGGAGGAGGAGGAGGAGGAGGAGGAGGAGCAGGAGGAGGCGGAGGAGGAGGAGGAGGAGGAGGAGGCGGAGGAGGAGGAGGAGGAGGAGGAGGAGGGGGGGTTGGAGGAGTAGGAAGGGAATGTTTGACATCAGCATGCGAAGTCCCCCTCTCTTGGGCGAAGTGTGGCCAGTCGATCGCCGGCCCGACCGCCGCTGCAGCGAGGCGATGCTGCCAGGAAACTGCTCAGAGCAGGAGGGAGGCATAGGAGGATGAGGAGGAGGACCAGTGTAAACCCAAGTTCCATCAACAATGTTGAAATCAACCCTCCCCCCAAGCTCCCTCTTCATAGGTCTCAAGAGCGGTTCATTTCCATTGAGGGAACTGCCTCGTCGAAAGACAACCGTTTGAAGACCCGTAAGCATGCCAAAACATTGTTCTCGGGATTCCAACACCACGGATCAACCTGATTGTTGCGGCTTGACGATCCTGAACCGTGCCAGAACGCCATCACTGGGACTTCAACACAGCGAATCAACGTAACTGCATAATCCTGAACCCTTCCAGAACACTATTTCTGGCACGCTGATCATGGAATCCGTGAAACTCTGGCACAGGTTATATACGAATGTGCGTGGCGCTGAGGCGATACACACATTTTGAAGACGAGCCGCCCTCCATCTGTGAAGCTGTTGCCTATGTTTACGCTTCCGAGTCGTAAATTGCGTGGAAGCCTAAGGCGACACGCCGTGCCCGCCCTGAAAACGGGCCTCGGGGTGCGACAGGGGGAAGTTACTTATACAAGGAATGGATGAGGAGGAGGAGGCGGAGCAGGAGGAGGAGGAGGAAGAGGAGGAGAAGGGGGAAGAGGAGGAGGAGGAGGGGGAGGAGGAGGAGGAGGAGGAGGAGGAGGAGGAGGAGGCGGAGGCGGAGGAAGAGGAGAAGGAGGAGTGCCACAGGAAGGCGCGATCCAGGCAGGGCCGTGGCGGCACCTTCAACCGAAGCTGGCGCTGCAGAGGGCGAGCCACGAAGCTGCCAGACCCAGAGGCGGTCCGCACCCGGGGGCAGGACAAACTGCAAAAGGCAGAGTATCAACCACCTCGACTGAACGTAAGAGTGACCTTTCGCAGGAGTGACCTTTTGGTGCTGGCACAGATGGGTCCCCAGATGGCTGACAACGAAGCAGTAGCAGCTGGTTGCGCGCCCAGATTTGGTGCCCCCGCGGCCCCCCAAAAGCCGCGCACCAAAGGTCACTCCTACCCAGGGTTACTCTTGCGTGTAGCCGACCACCCGAACAGGAATGCACTTGTGTCGGAGCTTCGAGCGGCTCGTTCGCCCCGCCCACTCTTTCGGCCGCATCCTCCGGTTTTCCCCCTCCCCCCTGCGTGGTGGCACAATTCGCTTCAGCGGCATCTCTGTTGAGGCCATTCCGCTGGCGCAGACGACCCCTGCCTCGCCGCCGACGCAAACATTGTTTTGGGGCTTCGAGCGATTCCCGCCCATGAGCGCGTGGCGGAATACCTATAGGGAACACCCAGGCCCTCGGGGGCCTGGCGGCCGCGGTGTGCAGTCTTCGTGCGTCGAAGACGCGAGGCGGAATACGGGTGAGCACCAGGCCTTGTGGGGCCTGGCGGCAACCGTGTGCATAGTGTGCGAGGCGGGTCGGGAGTTTTTCCTCAAACCTACCGGCCCAACCTTGTCGGGTGCGCGGGACAGGTCAGAGGCCCCGCGTCGCATCCCAACGGGGCGTCTCCCGCGCGCTGCTTGCGTACGGGCGCACCTCGGAGTCGCGACCAGCGCTGTGGACACCCGTTTGGGCCAGAGCCCAATACTCGGTGGTTTAAAGATGGGGTCCTGACGGATGGGGGCCCAGGGATAGAAGGGATCCAAGGGTGGATGCACGTTGTTTAAAGCACCTTGTCCTTAGGACCCATCCTTCAGAACCCCATCTTTGAACCACCGACATACGACGCGTCAGGCAAGGATTTCGGTCCTCCTCGGCCAGGAAGGAAGCGGGCATGCACTTTGCAAGGCGATGCGCTAAGCGCCTGGCAGCGGATGGCAGATGCAAGTCTCGTGATTAGGCCCTTGCCTTAAATCGGGCATGTCTGTCTACAGGAGGAATTTTCAATAATAGTCAAATGTCATAGTCTGGGGGCGCTTGTTTTGTCGTGCTCTTTTGATTATTTTGTTGAAGACGTACGGTTTGCATGACACTTGCATCTGTTTGTTCCAACATCCACCTGTAGGGTTAACCCGGGCATGTCCCTCCACAGGAGAAATACTGTACTCCAGTCAAAGCATTTTCTGGGGACTAAGTTTTATGTGCTTGATGAGCGTGTTGGACTATTGTTTGAGTGCTTGTTTTATTTTGCCTCCAAAATCTACCTGTAGGGGGACATGCCCGACCTAACTGCAGGAGGACATGCCCGGCGTAGTGCAAGTCTCTGGATTGTGCCCTTGCCCGCCGCGGCCCTCCTGCGTTCCCCCTGCCGGGGCCTCTGGAGAGCACCGCAGGTCTTCCAGCCGAGAACCTGAGGAGGAGGAGGAGGAGGTGGGGAGGAGGAGGAGGAGGAGGAGGAGGTCTAGTGGAAACCCAAGAGTCATCAACGAGGTTGGAATTAACCCTCCCTCCAAGCTCCCTCTGCAGAGGCCCCTACAACGGTTCATTTCCATTGAGGGAATTGCCTCGTTAGAAGACAAAAGTTTGAAGATCCTGAAGCGTGCCAAAACAGTGTTCTCGGGATTTCAACGCCACGTATCAATCTGACTGCTGCGTCTTGACGATCCAGAATCGGGCCAGAACCTTTTTTTCTGGATTTCAACAGAGCAAATTCACATACCTACTGCGCCCGCGTAATCCTGAACCCTTCCAGAACATTATTTCTGGTACGTTGATCATGGGAATCCATGAAACTCTCGCAAAGTTAAAAGACGGTTGTACGCGGCGCTAAGACGAGAGCCACATTTTAAAAGGAACCGCCCTCAATCCGTGAAGCTCTTGCAAATCTTTAAAACGAGTGCACGCGGCGCTAAGGCGAGAGCCACATTTTGAAAATCACCCGCCCTCAATCCGTGAAGCTCTTGCAAAGTTTGAAGACGAACGTGCGCGGTGCTAAGGCGAGAGCCACATTTTGAAAACGACCCGCCCTCAAACCGTGAAGCTCTTGATTTGCTTTCTAGAACTAATAACGACTGTGCGTGGCGCCAAGGCGAGAGCCACTTTTTGAAAACGACCGGCCCTCAACCCGTGATGCTCGTGCGCGAGAGCTGCATTTTGAAAACCACCCGCCGTCAATCCGTGAAGCTTTTTCAAATGTTTAAAGCGAGTGTGCGCGGCGCTGAGGCGAGAGCCACATTTTGCAAACGGCCCGCCCTCAATCCGCGAAGCTGCTGCCACCTTTTAAGCTTCAGAGTCATGGGTGGTGAGGAAATCTCAGGCGAAATGCCAGACCCGCGCTAAAACTGGCCTCGGGGTGCGACAGGGAGGAGTTATCTATAAGGAGAAGGAATGGAGGGGCAAGGAGGAGGACCCAGACCTCCTTGCGTTGAAAAAAACGGCGAAAGGTTTTTTTTCTAGTATTTTTGACTTAAGGGGCATTTACCGGGCCTCAGGGCCGTCAAAAAAAGACTCAGGATGAAAAAGCAGTCTCGGGGAAGGAGTCCAGATCTCTGTGGGTCGACGTTGTGAGGACATCACGACGTCGGGGGAAAAGAGCCAGGGGGAGGGGGAGACAAGTTGGGGGGGAAGGGCGGGCTGATACTCGCTCCACCCCCCTCTCTTTCGCTCCTTGTGTTCCTCGTCCACCTCTCCTCTTTTCCCTCTGTTCCCCTCCCCTTCTTTTTCCCCTTCCCGCTACCCTTTTGCAGAAGTCCTCCCCGCCCTCCTCGCTTTTCTTTCCCAGCCTGTGCCTTCCCACCCAATCACCTCATCCTGTCCCCGCTCCCCCCCTCCCTCTCTCCACTCCATCCTTCTCGCCCTTCCCTTTCGCAGCGCTCTTCCCCCCGACCCCCTCCATCTCCCCATCTCCCCTACCTCTCTCCCTCTATCTCTCCCTCCCTCCATCTTTCCCCCCACAGCCTCACCCCCCCCCTGCCCGTCAAGCTTCCCCCCCAACCCCTTCGGGATGCCACCCCGCTTCCCGCCGCACCGCCCTTCCTCTCAGCCTTCCTTCCTTCTGCGTCCTCCATGTCACCCTTTCAGCCCCCTCTCCCCTGTAAGCCCCTCCCCTCCCCGTCCGGGCGCTGCCTCACTCCTCATCTGCTCATACGCCGTCGTCCCCCATTTCCCTCCCCCTGCCCTCGCGATGTCTACTCCCTATCCCCTGCCGCCTGCTCTGGATCCCCTGCTTTATCTTTCTCCCTGCCCAACTGCCATCCCCTCACTGTTCTTGGGATATCTTGCCCACCCGCTCCAGGAAGACGAGAATAAGGAGGAGACGAAGGTCTGATGGTGATGGTGTTGATGGTGGTGGTGATGGTTATGGTAACTCATGGTTACGATATGGCGATGGTTATGATACTAATGATGAGGAGGAGGATGAGGAGGAGGAGGAGGAGGACGAGGAGGACTAGGAGAAGGAGTGCGAGAGGGGATGAGGTGCCAGGAGGAGGATCAAGAAGATCAGGACGGAGGACGGAGAAGCAGCGATGACATAATCTTTCTCGTCGTGTTCTTCAAGCGTCACTAAGTCAAGCCAGGTACAGTGATGAGGTCACTCACTACGCGGAAGTCAGGTGGCGCTGCTTTTGACAGCATGAGTGTGCCAGCATAGCTACGGGCCCGCTGCGCCATCTGATATGGTTCGACCTCCTCCTCCTCCTCAGCCACCTGAGCCTTGGCAACATCCTCAACCTCCTTCGCCTTTTCCTCGTATCCCACACGTCTCTCCGCATCGTCATCCTCATGCTCCTGTTCCTCATCCTCCATCCGCTTCTTGTCCTCCCCCTCGGGTTCTTGTCTTGTTTGTGCGCGCTTGCACTGCGCTCGCCACTCGTGCACATCTATGCCCTCACCGCACCATCATCCATGCTCATGCGACCCCTTGTTGCTCTTGCTCCTCATCCGCATTCCCTGCCCTCCCCTCCTACTTGAATACGTCCTCCTGCTGCTCCTCATCTCCTTCCCCTGGCCTGTTCCTCTCCATCTGCCCTCTCCCCACCCCCTCTTACCCCCCATGTTCCATATCCACCTCCTTCTCTTCACTCCCTGCTTTGACATGCACTTCACCACCATACTCGCCCACCTGTCTTTCCTCATCATCCTCCCCCGTTTCATCCATCCCCCGTGCACCCCTTCCTCCTTGCCTCCCCCCCTGAGTTCAGGAGTCTCCATCTCTGCCTCCCACTCCTCTGCGCCGCAGACTGCCTCCACAAGAGCCGGTGCAGAACACCAGCCATCGGATTGCCTTTGTCCCGGGAAGCCCCTGAAGTGTGCTGTGCGTCTCGAGTCGCCGCCCGCTAGGGGCTCGATGGAGTCGACGGTGGCTGCAGGATCGATGATAGGACCCCCCCCCAGCCGAAGTCACACTCCCTACACGCAGCTCCAGAGACTCCGAGACGCCTCCTGGTGCCGAGACTGCGGGGACTTGTGCGAACATTTCGTTCCAGAAACTCATCGAGGACCTGCACTTAAACGCAGTCAGCGAGCGTGGCCGACGTTTTTGGCTGTTTTGTGCCCTCTTGGGCTGTTTTGGTGCCCTCTTGGAGGCCTCTTGGGCTGTCTTGGGGCGATCTTGTGGGCCTCTTGGACCGTCTTCGAGCGGCGGGAAGCGGAAAAGGCGAGAACGCCCATTTGTTTGTTTGATTCCTTTCGGAATTAGTAAGTAAGAGAAGACAAGAGGTCAATCCATTACTTTTACCTTTGGGGGCCCTCTCGGGAGTATTCTGGGAGGCGTCTTGGGGCGTCTTTGAGGCCTCTTAGGCAGTGGAGGGCGTGAAGGCGTTTGAACCGATCGTTTGGCGATTGGGGGCCCTCTTGGACCGTCTCGGGGGTCTCTTGGGGCACTCTTGGCCTGTCTTGGTACTTTCTGAGGCTCCGGGACCACCAGGGGGCGATGCGTAGCTGACTCTCCCCTCTCAGGCAATCGCAAACATGGATCAAGGGGGCGTGGACTAGCGTCGGGTCCCGCTTCCGTGGGAAGTCACGGCTTTCCGCCGCCGGACGAGGCGGCATCGGCCGCATTTCGGGGAGGGCACCTCCCCCGATCCACGGATTAGTCGATAGCGCGCCAAATCCATGGATCGCTAGTCTATATTTGCACGCCCCCGACTCTCCCAGGGACCCCCACCCCCCGGCGGGGGGGGGTCTGAAAGGGAAGGGGCGTCCCCTTGACTTCGATTTCGACGTTGCTAGATATTTTTCTCTCGCCGACAGGTTTGATGAGGAGGGCACATGGAAAAGAGGACGACGGAGGCAACGACCGACGGAGACGACGACTCGAACAGACAAGCCCCCCCCAAAAAACATGCCGACAGGGTCGGCGCGGACTTTTTGGGAGTGGCTCTGCCTCTGGCCGAGAGAGAGAGAGAGAGAAAGAGAGAGAGAGAGAGAGAAAAAGACAGAAGGAGAAGGAGAAGGAGAAGGGACGATAGAAAGGTAGAGAGAGAGAGAGAGATAGACAAAGAAAGAGGGAGTGGCGAGGCCAGCCACAGTGCCCCGCAGGTGGCCACGAGCTCTGGCGGATGTCCGAGAAGGCAGCCCGTCCGACTGGGAGGAAGGGACGAGATGGAGGCGAGGGAGGGAGGCGGGACGGGGGCAGGCAGCAGACAGGTCCGCTCGGCGACCGGCAGCACCGAGCCCAGTCAAAGGCCCAGGGCCGCACCGGAGCACGGCGTCGAGCCGACGCGGTCCACCTTGCACAGAGCGGCAGCGGCACGCCGTGGGGCGGTGGTGCAGCCTGCCCCCCCCCCCAAAGGGGAAACGGGGGGGCGGCAGCGACGAGGGAGGGCTCGGATCCGGGAGTGCGGCCCGCGCCGTGGCGGGGGCGCCACCCTGAACGGCGGGAGCAGAGAGCGCCGGTGCCGGAACGAGGCCAGCGGCCAACTCCTTGCAGCGGAAACACTCTTCGGAGGGCCCAAGACCGGCCCGACTCTGGAACCCTGACAATCGGATGCGTCGAAACTGTCGGAGGAGAGCAGAGAGTAAGGAGTTCTTCGGGTTGGGCGAGCGAGGGAGGGCAGAGACAGGAGAAGGAGGAGGGAGGGAGGGATCGAGAGGGAGAAACAGGAAGGACCCGGAGCGAGGGAGGGGGAGCCAGGGCGGGGGAGCAGAGGCAGGAGAAGGCAGAGGGAGAGAGGGTGGAGGGAGGGAGGGAGGAGGGAGGGGGGAACGGGAGGAGGGAACGGGAACGCGGGCGGAGGACGAGGCGGGGCATAGTTATTTGAGATAGGGGGAGGATCTGGAGGGGGACGGTGGGGGATTACGATGACGTGATTGAGAGGGGCAGGGTGAGGAATAGCACTGGGGGGAGGGGGGGAAGGAGGCGTGATGATGAGGATCGAGAGGATGAGGAATCGCTGGCTGGTCATGAGGAGGGCCAGGATGAGCAGGAGGGAGGGCGTGGGGAGGGCGGGCCCAGGCAGGGCGTATGGTTTGGGCAGATGCAGCCGCCCTGATTTACATCCGTGCGATGGGTTGTTCCTGTCTTGGGTCTTGGCGTGCTCGCTCGGGACTCGGAGATGGAAGTGCGTCGGTGTTGCACCTCCGTCTCTGGAACGCGATCACTCATGGACGGGCTCCTTCCGGCAGGGGCCTTCACACAGGATGTTCAGGTTGCTTGGCCCAGGTCGCAGGCAAGATTTGAATGTGCATCCGCAACGACAGGGATACACATGCAATTCCGCACCAAGACAGTCAACTTGTAAAGCCGCCACACAAGAAATCAACGTGTGAACCAGCCACAGCCGAGACACGTGCAGACGGGGCACACTTAACATCACATTTAAAATCCGCCACAAGAGAGATCACAGTGTAGACCGACCACGCTCAACATCAAAGTGGTGATGTTGTCACTTCCAGGATCAGCTTGGCGTTGCAACATCAAATCTCACTCTCTCTCTCTCGCTCTCTGTCTCTCACTGTCTCTCTCTCTCTCTCTCGTTCTCTTTCTCTTTCTCTCTCTCTCTCTCTCTCTCTCTCCTTCTCTCTCTCTCTCTCTCTCTCTCCCCCCGCGCCCATCCCCCACCCCTCTACCCCACCCTCCGTTCCCGCTCTCCTCTTGCTCCTGCTCGTCTCTCCTCCTGCCCCCCACCCACTTCGCAGTCCATCTCTTTCCCTCTGTCCCTTGCCCTTCTCCTCTTCCCCCCCCGCTCTCTCGCTGCGTGCACACTGACGCCCGCCAGATGAAGAGAGTGCGAAGGCAGCCCCCCCTCCCAACTGCCGACGCGGCTCTTCGTGCTGGAAGTCCGCGGCGGAATGGCAGGGAATCAGACAGGAGGGGAACGAGGAACGAGCATAAGGGCGAGGAGGACGACGTGGAGGAAGACACATAGGAATAGTAAGAGTCACCAAAAGAGCTTGCCGATGAGGAGGAGGAAGAGGAGGCCGCGTGGAAAGCGCATCATCACAGCGCCCTTTCCCTTTTTCCTCCTCCTCCTCCTCCTCCTCCTTCTCCCTTTCTTCCTTTCCTCTTCCTTCTCCTCCTCCTCCTCCTCCTTCTCCCTTTTCCTCTTCCTTCTCCTCTCACTCAGCCTGCTGGGTCACTGCATCTGAGTTTCCGCATTATCTGACCTGCGGCGGGCGCAGAGGTGGGGGAGGCAGACATCCGTTACGCCTCGCGCGCTCGCTCTCTCTCTCTCTCTCGGGCCATGTCGGCTGGTAGGCTGCACCCAGGTTTGCCTGGCGACGCTTTGAACCGCATGGCAGCTGAGATTGCGCAGGGTGGAGCCGATTTGAAAATAATACGTGAAAGTGTTCAAGAAGAGGAGGCGGAGGATAATGAGAACGCACATGCTTTGCAGAACTAAGGCGATGCTGAGGAGGAGAAGCGATGCTGATGATGATGATGATGATGAGGAGGAGGAGGAGGAGGAGGAGGAGGAGGAGGAGGAGTAGGACGAGGAGCAGGAGGAGGAGGAGGACGGGGAAGAGGTGGAGGAGGAGGAGGAGGAGGAGAAGCGGGAGCAGGAGGAGGACGAGGAGGATGAGGAGGATGAGCGGGAGGGTCAACATCAGCCGGATGATGATGATGATGATGATGCTGGTGATGGTGATGGTGATGATGATGATGATGATGATGATGATGCTGCTGCTGCTGCTGATGATGATGATGATGATGAGGAGGAGGAGGAGGAGGAGGAGGAGGAGGAGGAGGAGGAGGTGGCGAGGAAAGGAAGCATAGGCAGATGAGCAGGACATCAAGCGTGCGGAGGAGGAGGAGGAGAATAAGGGCCAGGATGAAAGGGGATGATGATGGTGTTGATGATGCTGCTGATGATGATGCTCATCATGATGATGCTGATGATGATGATGATGATGATGATGATGATGATGATGATGATGATGATGATGATGGTGATGGTGATGGTGATGATGATGCTGCTGCATATGATGCTGATGATGATGCTGATGATGATGCTGATGATGTTGATACTGCTGTTGATGATGTTATTGCTGGTTGTGATGGTTATGATAATGATGAAAACGACGGCGTTGATGATGGTGCTGATGATAATGAAGAAGCTGATGATGATCCTGATGCCGCTGCTGCTGATGATGATGAAGATGGTGATGATGATGCTGATCATACTGATCATGATTATGATGATGTTGATGCTGATGATGATGCTGATGATGTTGATGCTGATGATGATGCTGATGCTGCTGATGATGCTGATGCTGATGCTGATGCTGATGAAGATGAGGATGAGGATGAGGATGAGGATTAGGATGAGGATGATGATGAGGAGGAGGAGGAGGAGGAGGAGAAGGAGGGGGAGGAGGCGGCGACGGAGTACGCGGAAGAGAAGGACCACCGTGGGCAGGAGGATGGGGGCGGATGATGGGTGATGAAGCGCGGGGAGAGGCAGCCGAGGGAGAGGCGAGAGCAGGATTCCAGGATCATGGCGTGCCGCTTCCGGGCGTTGGTTGGCACAGCCTCGCCCCGCGGGAGCTGCTGGACGCCACCCCTCGCAGGCGACGTCTTGTCCACAAATCCTTGAGTTTCGCTCGAGATAGTCGACCACTCAGGAAAGGGGGTGAACTCGGGGAGACGTACACACCCGAGGGGGGAGCTATTCGGATGCACCCCAGATCGAGGATGGACGCCACCCTCCGTCGCGTATCCTCGAGTCCAGTACCACGTCTCTGGCTCGTTCAAACCCGACGAAGTCTGAGATTAGGGTTGCCATCTGATACCAGAGAAAAGCCCCGATAGGGTTTTAGGGCTATGGGGCGGGGCCCGACAAGGCTATAGGGCTAGAAGGCTATGGGGCTATAGGGCTGTAGGGCCACAGGGTTATTGGGCTATAGGGTTATGGAGCTGTTGGGCTACAGGGCTATAGGGCTATAAGGCTATATGGCTATTAGGGCTATGGGGCTACAGGGCTAGAAGGCTATATAGAGGTACCGGGCACCTGGCCACCCGGGCACACGGGCACCTGGGCACCCGGGCACCCGGGCACAAATCGGGCACCCGGGCCCCCCCCGGCACCCCCGGACACCCGGCCGCCGGCCACCAAATCGGCGCCGCACCTCACTTAACCATATGAATCCGTTAGGACCCCCTACAGAGGCAAGCTCTGATTGGGGAACAGTCGAGGCTGACTAGAAGGTCGTCCCTGCCAAATCAAGGGTGCCCTTGAGTCCTGCGCTTCGCGACCCATGCCATGCCTGCAATGCGGCCCTCGGAAGGTTCTTGTGTCCTCTTGAAGGTGTCGCACAACTGCTATGTCAGCACGTCTTCGTCCCACGCCCACGCCCGGCTTTTTGCCAGCGTGGCAGCGCGGACTTCCGCAGCCCTCATTCGGACCATGGGACGGGCCGACAAAGAAAAGCGGACCAGGCAAGGAACAGAAACGGGCAGGGGGGCGAGGAAGCGAGGAGCGAGAAACGGAGGGGGGAGGAAGGGAAAAACGGAGGGGGAGAATGAGGGAGGAAGGAGGAGAGGGAGGGAGGAGGGAGGAGGGAGGGCGTGCCCTCTCAACGCAACCCCGACTGCACCCCCCGTCAGTCCGCCGCGGCCTCCCTGGCACTCGCCCACGGCGGTAGTCGTCGGGCACGCACCGGCGCACGGCGGGCAGCGCGGGAGGTGCAGCCGCGGCTCTCGGTGTCCACTCGTCGCCTGCTGCGGGCGTCCAGGGAGGCGCTCTGTCAGAGACCCGAATCACCAGGGCTGGGCCCATGTTCCACCACCACTACCAGAAGTAGGAGGAGGAGGAGGAGGAGGAGGAGGAGGAGGAGGAGGAGGAGGAGGAGGATCTCCTCATCCTCCCCTCTCCCCCGTCCTGCCAATGGTAGCGGTGGTGTAAAAACAAGCCCACCGATCAGGGCATGGGGGCGGTGAGGGGTTACATGCAGATTCGCGCCTCGCATGCCCAAGCCGGAGTTGCCCCGGACCGGAGCTGTCCCGGATAACTCGGGCGCCCAACCCCTTCCGAATCCTCGGGGCTGGGGACTGCCAGGGGTAGCTGCTGGTTCGCATGTCGGGGGGGCCGGAGTTGTCCCGGATAGATCGGGCGTCCAACTCTTCCCATATATGTTTGCCTCGTAGAGAAAGAAGATCACGCCAGGAGGAGGAGGAGGAGGGAGGAGGAGGGACGATGTTTGACAATGCTTGACTTGTTCGAATCTTTTTCGTTTTCGTTCGAAA
>CAUYUJ010016434.1:194410-249410 GCA_963575745.1 Prorocentrum cordatum | reverse complement strand
AGGACGAGAAGGTTGAGGAGAAGGAGGAGGAGGAGGAGGAGGAAGAGGGGGAGGAGGAGAAGGAGGAGAAGGTGGAGGAGGAGAAGGAGTGGGAGAAGGAGGAGGGGGAGGAGGAGGAGGAGGACGACGACGACGAAGACGACGAAAATCAGGAGCACCTTGCCCACGCCCAAATGGCGCCAGAGCCTCGGCCTTCGTGGCGGACGTCTTTGGCTTGCCGCGCGCGCGTAGCCTCTGGCTCGACTCGATCCGACCAGCTGGAGGATTCTCCTCGTCCTCCTCCTCCTCCTCGTCCTCCTCCTCCTCCTCCTCCTCCTCATCATCATCCTCATCCTCATCCTCATCCTCATCCCTCATCCTCCTCCGCCTCCTCTTTCTCCTCTTCCTCCTCCTCCTCCTCCTCCTCTTACCCCTCACCCTCCTCCTCTCCTCCTCCTCTCCTCCTCTCATCCTCCTCCTCTCTCTCCTCCTCCTCCTCCTCCTCTACTTCCTCCCCTCCTCCCCTCTCCTCCTTCCTCCTCCTTCCTCCTCCCCCTTCTCTCCCCTCCTCTCCTCCTCCTCCTCCTCCTCCTCCTCCTTCTTCCCTTCTTCCCCCTCCTTCCCTCCTCCTTCTTCCCACTCTTCCCCCTCCTCCTCCTCACTCTCCTCCTCCTCCTCTCTCCTCCTCCTCCTCCTCCTCCTCTCCTTCCCCCTCCTCCTCCTCCTCCTCCTCCTCCTCCGGCTCCTCCTCCTCCTCCTCCTCCTCCTCCTCCTCCTCCTCCTCCTCCTCCTCCTCCTCCTCTCGTGCTGGCCTGGGCGGGCGGGCCTGCCCGCCCCGTCGCCAGGCCGGAGGCGACGCCCCCGCAGCCGCGGCCAGAGGCTGGGCGGAAGCCACCGACCATCACAGTCGAGACCAGGAGCGGGGGGGAGAGGGGGGTGGGGGGGAGGGGGGGGAAGAGGAGGAGGAGGAGGAGGAGGAGGAGGAGGACAGATGTCGTTTTGTCGTGGTCGTTTCCCCCCCCCCCCCCGTCGTCGTCGTCGTCTCGTCGTCGTCAGTCGTCGGGGAGTCGTCGTCGTCGGCGTCGGCGTCGGCGTCGGCGTCGGCGTCGGCTTCGGCGTCGGCGTCGGCGTCGGCGTCGGCGTCGGCGTCGGCGTCGGCGTCGGCGTCGGCGTCGGCGTCGGCGTCGGCGTCGGCGTCGGCGCCGGCGCCGGCGTCGGCGCCGGTGTCGGCGTCGGCGTCGGCGGCGGCGGCGGCCGTTGCGCGTCGGCGGCGGCGGATGCGGCGACGACGACGACGATGATGACGACCTTTGCGCGCGTGTCATTTCGGGCCCTGCGAACCCAGACCCCCTCGAGCCATGAACTACTCTCACGGCGGGAGATGTTTGTTTCACTATGTTCAGCCGCCGGGTGCCCTTGCCGAGCCCTGGGGCCGTCAAGACACGACTCGGGATGAGAAGCCGGTCCCGGGGAATGGGTCGAGACTTTCAGCGGTCGACGTTAAGAACAAATCATGAACAAATCATGACGTCTGGGGTCTGGGAAGCCCAAGCCGTTGACACGCTAGGCCGCGCAGGGGCGCACACGCTGAGCAGGGTCGGGTGAGACAGCCCTCCGATGTACACGCTCTGAGCGCTCCAAGGCGCTGCGCGCTGGGTGCACGCTAAGCGCGGAGCACTTTAGCGTGTGCAGGCGATTCCCAGCCATGGCCGTACCTCGGGTGCCGCCTTCCCGCGAGCGGCACAGGTCGCCCCATTCCCGAAGGACAGCGTAACACGTTTGGCATCAGGGCTGCCCTGATACCTGATACTCCCGCTTGAATCGCAGTGCATGCCGTGTTCAAGACGTCTGTGTGAACACGCTGCGTGCTGGCTCGGCACGTGTTGGTCCACGTTTTGGTGAACGTTTCGCGCCATGTCTACGTTTCGAGTCTACGTGCTGAGCCCACGTGTTGCGTGCTGCGCATCGGGGCACGTATTGTCCCACCAGCGTCCCAGGCTGCTCAGAGATGCCCCCAGGAGCGCCCCAAGGCCGCCGAAGAGGCACCAAAGAGGGCCCCAAGAAATCCAGGATGGCCCCTAAGACGGCCCAGAAGGCGCCCAAAACGGACCAAAAGCTTTTCAAGAGGGCCGCCAGAGGCCAAACAGATGCCCCCCAAGCGCCCCCCGAGCGGCCCTCCGATCGCCCTTGGCGCACAGGTGGCCCCCGGAGCATCCTGGCGGCCCCCAAGACGCTCATAGAGTCCACCAAGAAGCCTCCAAGAAGCCCCCAAGAGGCCCCCAGTAGACGCCCAAGTGGCCCCCATGAGTCCCCTGAGCGGCCCCCTATAGAGATTAGAAGATACCTCTTCCACGCCTCAAATCGGATTTACCTTAATTCCAGGAGGTATAAAGCCACTGAGTATACAAGCGCTCTCCCCACTCTTTCTCCTCTTCCTCTCCCTCCTCCTCATGTCTCCTCCCCCTTTCTCTGCAAGTGCACAATGTGAATACTACTCTCCTCTCCCCCCTGATGACGTTCAGAAGATGTTCGGACCCCTCCGCGCATTGTTTTTACACAGGGTTCCCGAGATTCGGGTTTTCGCTTGGTTTGTTTCAAATATTTGCTCCCGCTGAGGTGCTGGCCTCATTTTCGCGCTTCCGCTCGTTCCGAATCGTGCTCCCGCTGCAGCGCTGGTCTCATTTCCGCGCTTCCGCTCCTTCCGAATCGTGCTCCCGCTGCAGCGTTGGCCTCATTTCTGCGCTTCCGCTCCTTCCGAATCGTGCTCCCGCTGCAGCGTTGGCCTCATTATTTCCAGTGTCATGCCACGACATGCAATGCAATGCAATGCTATGTGGTGTTCCGCTGTGCGGTGCCATGCCTTCAGCTGCAATGCTAGGTTTTGCAGTGCTTGACTTCGCAGTGCAACGCCATGCTATGCCATGCTACGGTTTGATCTTCAACGCCAAGCTATGCCATGTTGTGTTCTGTGCCGCTGTGCGATGCCATTATTTGCGTTGCAATGCTTGGTGATGCAATTCTTCACTACAAAACGCCACGCCATGCTATGACATACTACGCTCTGCCGTGCTCTTCTACGCCCCACTATGCCGTGCTCTACGACGCATCGCGCACCCTCTCGGGACCATTGCCCTGCTCCACATCCGACTGTGCGAATAGAGAGGGGGTCTACGCCATGGTAAGGGACGGGAGCGAGGGGTAGGACGTCAGATATGACGTCAGCGCACTTAGCCCCACCCCTCCCTCCTCTCCCCTGCTTTCTCCCGGTTCCCGCCCGCCTTCCTCTCCTCTGACTCTCTTGCTCTCCTTCTTGTCTTGCTGTCTCCTCCTCCTTCCACCCTCCTCCGTCTCTCTCCTCCCGTTCTCACTTCCATTCCCTCTGTGCTCCTTTCCCCTTCCTCCTCGTCCTCCCTCCTTTCTGTCTCTTCCTCGTCCTCCTCCTTCCCACACCTTCCTCCTCCCCTTCCTCCTCCTCCTCCTCCTCCTGCTCCTCCTCCTCCTCCTCGTCCTCCTCCTCCGCCTCCTCCTCCTCCTTCCCCCGATCTCCTCCAGAAGACTTTCCTGAAGCAGTGCAGAAGCTCGAAGAGAGGGCACCACGACGGTCACGGGAGGCCCCTCAGGCTGCCCAAGAAATCTTCAGCAGCACAGTCAGGCCCCAAGAGGCCGCCAGAGTACCCACACAGGGCTTCCAAGTGGGCCAAATGAGTCAAGACTAAGAAGAGTCCCAACGTGTCTTCGTGTCTTTGCTGGAACTCCCATGCGTTGCAGAAGCGTGATTCCAAGATAGCATCGGAGGCCCAAATGGCCCCGAAGAGAGTTGCACGATTGCCCAAGGATAGCCCAGGATTGCTGCGAGTACCAACCCTCAATGCGACTTCAGGCACCAACGTGGGGACTCCCAGGCCAAGGACCCGATCATGCGGACACGGCACCTCTGACGCGCTCTACGTTCGGCCACATGCCAAGTACATTTTGAGCGTGCGCGAAGCGCACGCGATGGTTCTAGACTCAACAGGACTCCGAAGACCGCCAGACGGCCCCCAAGGACTCCCCGAGAGGAGGTCAGGTAGTGGCCAGGTAGTTGGCAGGATGATGATGCTGATGGTGCTAACGGCGAGGGCCATGTTGGCGGTGATAGTGAAGATGACAATGACTACGGTGATCATGATGACGGTGATGAGGATGATGAGGGTGATGTTGATGTTGATGTTGTTGATGGTGATGTTGATGGCGATGATGATGATAATGCTGCTGCTGCTGCTGCTGCTGATGATGATGATGATGATGATGATGATGATGATGATGCTACTGGTGCTGATGATTTTGATGATGATGATGCTGATGGTGATGATGGCGATAGGGAAGACGATTGTGGCGACGATGAAGAAATTTCGTGCATGGCAAGGAACACCAATTACGGAGTGCTAGGTAGAGAGGATTGTTGCGCATGCTTCTGGGGTCGGCGGGTGTTTACGTAGCACCCCGCAGTTGCGGATACGAGTGAGGGGGCAGCGAGGACGTCGTCAGTCTGCGAGGCTCTGACGAAGCCCGTCGCAGGCGCCTAACTTTTACAATTATGCATTGAGCCCGCCGCAGGCGAGTAGGCTTGCCATATAGGAGTCATGGCTCATCAGGAGCAATTGGTCTTTAACCCCCCTTTTTCCCTTTTTCCAATGCCCCCCTCTTTTTTCCAATGGCACTTGCTTGCTTGCTCTTGCACGCTTGCTCTCGCTTGCTTGCTCTTGCTTGCCCTTGCTTGCGTGCTTGCACTTGATCGCTGGCTCTTGTTTGCTTGTTACTGCTCGCTTGCGCTTGCTTGCCTCCGCTTGCTTGATTTTACTCCACCCGTCCTCCTCCCGTCCTCCTTTTGTCCTCCTCCCATCCTCCTCTCGTCCTCCTCCTGTCTTCCTATCTATTTGGAGTCAACGCTGGCTGATATTCGCAAAAGCAGTGTGGGTGGATCGCGGGGTGGGTCGCGGGTGGCTCACGGGTGGGTCGCGGGTGGGTCGCGGGCCGGGTCGCGGTTGGTTCGCGGGTGGGTCGCGGGGTGGGTCGCGGGTGGGTCGTGGGTGGGCCGCGTATGGGCCGCGGGTGGGTCGCGGGTGGGTCGCGGGCCGGGCCGTGGGCTGGGTCGCGGTGTGGGCCGCGGGGTGTGTCGCGGGGTGGGTCGCGGGTGGGTCGCGGGGTAGGTCGCAGGGTGGGTCGCGGGTGGGTCGCGGGCGGGTCACGGGGTGGGTCGCGGGTGGGTCGCGGGCTGGGTCGCGGGCTGTGTCGCGGGCTGGGTCGCGGGCTGGGTCGCTGGGTGGGTCGCGGGTGGGTCGCGGGGTGGGTCGCGGGAGGGACGACAACAACAACATCAACAACAACAGCAATAACAACAACAACAATCATTTTAAGATTGTTCGCCCGTATCTGCTCGGGGCCACGAAGGGAATCCACATGGGCCACAACGGGCGCAAACGAGCGGGGGCAACGAAGGGCATACGTATACTGGGCCGCGGAGGGCAAGGACGTGACAGCGGGGCCACGAAGGGCATGCATATGGGGCCACCACGGGCGTGAACGAGCGGGGGCCACGAGGGGCATACATATATGGGGCCACGAAGGGCACCGAGGGGGCCACGAAGGGATGCAACTGGGCCACGCAGGGCAGCGAGGGGGCCACGAAGGGCTGCAACGGGGCCACGAAGGGCTGAAACGGGGCCACGAAGGGCAGCGAGGAGGCCACGAGGGGCTGCAACGGGGCCACGAAGGGCAGCGAGGGGGCCACGAAGGGCTGCAACGGGGCCGCGAACCAAAGCGAGGGACCACGAAGGGCTGCAACGGGGCCACGAAGGGCAGCGAGATTCCGATTCTTAGGTAATCTGTGAGGGAGTCCGGAGCGTGAGCGCGATTCCTGGGTGCCTGGGTGTTGGGAACGCGACGCTTGATTAAATTGTTGGAAATTCCAACGCAAGGGCGCTATCCTTCAGTAAATTGCAAGCAAGTCTCCAGCGAGTGCGCGAGACCAGAGCGCAGGGGGAGCGATTCCTAAAGAAATTGTGAGGAAATCCCCAGCGAGAGCGCGAATCCCCCATAAAATGCCAGGATTTCTCGGGCGAGGGCGGGCGTCCTGGCTAAATTGTGACGAAGTCTCAGGCGGGAGCCGTTGTTGAACATTATTCCTTCTAAAGAATTATTATTGTTGGGACCCCTGGTGCGCGACCTCTGCGCCGCGCCTAGGCCGCAGCTACATTTTCATCATTTTTTCGCGAAAGCTTCAGAAAAGTGGATTACCCCCGGATCCGGTTTTTTGTTGACGCTCGTTTTCCCTTGCAAAAAACAATAGAAAATGAAAATTATTGTTCTTACTTGATCAAATTGCAAGAATCCCTTGCAAAAAATAAGGTAAAGTGGACATTCGTGCGCGCAAGACGAAATCCTTCCAAAACCTTAGGTTTCGTAACGATTTTAACATAAAAACATCAAAAACCCAATGGTTTTTTAAGAAAAAATTGTCAAAATGTCCTTCCGCGCGCGCTGTCCGAATCCCACAAAACCAATGGTTTTTCAACATTTATGTTACATGAGCTCGCGCGAGCTACTTTTTCTTGTTCTAACATAATCAAATTTCAATAATCCCTTGCAAAAAATAAGGTAAAGTGGACATTCGCGCGCGCAAGACGAAATCCTTCCAGAACCTTAGGTTTCGTAACGATTTCAACATAAAAACATCAAAAACCCAATGGTTTTTCAAAAAAAAATGTCCAAATTTCATCCCGCGCGCGCTGTCCGACTCCCACAAAACCAATGGTTTTTCAACATTTATGTTACATGAGCTCGCGCGAGCTACTTTTTCTTGACATTTCAATCACTTGCAAAAAAAAGTAAAGTGGACATTCGCGCGCGCAAGACCAACAAAAAACACGACGATCTCAGGAACTTGCCCCAAAAATGTGACCAACTCCGCTCTCTCTGTCTCTCTCTCTGTCTGCTCTCTGTCTCTCTCTCTGTCTGTCTGTGTCATGTATTGTATGTCACAATTGCAGGATGCTGGGCACACGCGCGCCCCGAATAAGTGACCAAGTTCTGTGGGTGTGTACCCCACGCCAGTGTAGTAGCCACGGTCGTCCGCACGCCACGAAGTGAAGTGTCCCAACGTCATAGGGCGGGAAGCTGGGTTTGGGTGGTCGCGAAGAGTCGTTTGGATATTTGGTAGAGCTTGAACTGCCCCCCCACGAAGTGGGGGTATTGTCTCGCGTCGCATGAAAACCCTGGCACTGGTGAGAACACTGAGCGTTCGGGTAAAATGATTGTTGTTGTTGTTGTTGTTGTAACCCCGGGGCCAGGAGCCCACTTTGAGCCTCAAGAGTTTCCCTGATAAAAAAACCGGGTGCGAGCGTCGAGGGGCACATTTTGATACAAAAACACAGCATGCACCTTTGGGGGTTCAACAACAACATCAACAACAACAGCAACAACAACAATGCGAAAAGCATAATCCGCACCACGGATCCCCACTAGAGCCACGCACCCAGGGACAATGAATGCCCGTTCGACCCCCTTTATTCTGATATCTATAAGAGGAAATAAATGTGGGCACGGCAAAGATCTCTCCCTCTGCCTTTCCTCCTCCCCTTCCTCCCCCGCGTACCTCCACTGCTCACATTGCCCTCCCCTCGCCCTCCCTCCTCCATCCCTCCGTCCTTCCCTTCCTCTCGTTCTCCTCCAAGCTACCATCTCGTATGCCTCCTCTCCCTCCTCCCGCCCCAGCGAAGCGAGGACCAAGAGCAAAACGGACCTGAGGATCCAGAAGGCGGCGGACCGCCGGGCCCGCCATGCGACGGCAGTGAAGACCCAGGCCTCCTGCAGTCAGCCTTCATCGTCGTCGTCTGCGTCGAGGGATGGCAAGGGAGGGGGGAGGGGGTGGAATGTTACAGGGAGGCGAAGGGGGAGCGGAAGAGGGGGCGGAGGAGGGGGAAGAGAAGGTGGAGGAGGGCAAAGAGGAGGGCACTGATGGGGGGGAACGGAGGTGGAGGGAGAGGAAGAAGTTGTGGAAGGACAGGGTAAGGAGGAGGAGGAGGAGGGCAAACACGGAATTGTTGAAGATATGGGGATGGGAGTTTGAGGAGAAGGGTGGGGAGGATGGTGAGCAGGAGGGGGATACGCGATGGGGCGAGGGAGCAGGATGACAGAGCGCTTGCGAGGGGGAGGAAGAAGAGGAGGAGCAGCAGGAGTAATTCGTAGCACCCCGCAGATGCGGATAAGAGTGAGGGGGCGGTGGGGACGTCGGCAGTTGGCGAGACTCTGGAGAAGCCCGCCGCAGGCGCCCAAGTTTCGCAAATTGTGCAACGAGCCCGCCGCAGGCGCCGAATCTTGTGTTCAACCAATGTGGGTAAGTCGCGGGTGGAACGCAAATGGGTCGCGGGTGGTTCGCGGGTGGGTCGCGGGTGCAGAGGGCAGAAAGTGCACCCCATAAGAATCACCCCGACAAGCGAAGCCACTTAGTAAACGCACACAAGGAATGAATCGAACAGGGCAGGGCTGTTTAGTCAACGCCCAGGCCGTTTTAGTAAACGTCAGTTGTCGGGTCCGGGTGGTTGTTCCTCCCTTGAGGGTGGGTCGCGAGGTGGATCGCGGGTGAGTCGCGGGGTGGGTCGCGGGTGGGTCGCGGATGGGTCGCGGGGTGTGTCGAGGGGTGGTTCGCGGGTGTGTCGCGGGGTGGGTCGCGGGTGGGTCGCGGGTGATTCGCGGGTGGGTCGCGGGGTGGGTCGCGGGTGGGTCGCGGGCTGGGCCGCGGGTGGCTCGCGGAATGGGTCGCGAGGTGTTCGCGGGGAGGGTCGCGGGGTGGGTCGCGGGGGGGTCGCGGGTGGGACGACGACAGCAGACGCCTTTAACAACAATAATAATAACATTAACAACAACAGCAACAGCAACGCAACAGGCAGACTTCTCACCTTGAATTCCTTATTCAGCCACGCACCCAGGGGCAAGGAATGACCGTTCGGCCACCTCATGGTGCGGTGGGGAAGACGGGTGGGATGAACAAGAGGGGGAGGAGGATGAGGAGGGGGAGGGAGAGAAAGAGACGGAGAGAGAGAGAGAGAGAGATAATCAGGTAAATAAGTAAATAAAGAGATGAGGAGACACAGAAAGAGAGAGAAAGAGAGAAAGAGAGAAAGGGAAAGAGAGGGAGAGAGAAAGAGAGAGAGAGAGAGAGAAACAACTATAGAGATAGAGAGAGAGATAGAGAGAGAGAGAAACAACAAAAACAGGGGTGGAGAGAGAGAGAGAGAGAGAGAGACAGGGAGGAGCAGGAAGAGAGAAACAGAGATGGAGAGAGAGAGAGGGAGAGAGAGCGTGAGAGGGGGGACAGAGATGGATAAGGGGTACGGGTCTTCTGGAAGAGGAGGAGGTGGAGAAGGCTGAGGAAGGGAGGCGACGGATGAGGCGCCAGGAGGACGACGAGGAGATGGGACACTGGGAGCATGATGAGGATGGAGTCATTGAATGAGGGAGGGACGGCCACGCCAGTGGATGAGAGTGCGGAGAAGGGAATATAAGTGGGGGTCGAGAGGGGGGAGGATGGAATATGAGTGTATGCGCAGGAAGGGGTTTGGATGGGGGGGGGCCTGGGGCTAGGGGAGGAGGAAGGGGAAGGGCATGTTGGTGATTATGACGCGTCGACTAGTATGAAGGTGACGATGTACATGGCGGCGATGATGCTGCCGATGGTTGTTGTGGTGCTAGTGATGATGGCGACGACGACGGTGATGGTGATGATGATGGTATTGACGATCACGAAATTGATGGCGATGATGAGCAGATGGGAGGACGAGGATGTCCAGGAGGATGCTGATGATGGTGATGATGACGCTGGTGATGATGATGATGATGATGACTATGATGATGAGGATGAGGATGGGGATGATGATTAGGATGATGATGATGATGATGACGATGATGGTGATGATGATGACGATGATGATGATGATGATGATGATGGTGATGGTGATGGTGATGGTGATGATGATGATGATGATGATGATGATGATGATGATGATGATGATAATGATGATGATGATGATGATGATGATGATGATGATGATGATGTTGTTGATGATGACCATGATGATGATGATGATGATGATGATGATGATGATGATGATGATGATGATGATGATGATGATGATGATGATGATGATGATGATGATGATGATGATCGTCATGGGGAGCCTGAGCTTCAGGACGGGTAGCGGGGATGCGACGGAGGAGGCGCCCGCGCCCAGCCTCTCGCGGGGTTATGTGCGGAGCCTTTTGCGTGCAGGCTCTTCGCTCGTGTCGCCAGCTTGAGGGCAGCTGGAGGAGGAGGAGGAGGAGGAGGATAAGGATGAGCGTGCGAGAGTGTGAGAAGATCAGGTGGATGAGGAGATCAGGAGAAAGAGTAGACGGACGAGTGTCTTAGTTGCTCGCTTGGTCTGCTCTACTGGCAAGAGCGCTGTACGAGCACGCGCGGGCGACTTCAGCCCCTCCTCCCTGCATTGCGAGAGCTGTTGTGCCGAAGGGCAGACTTGGCTCTCTTATCCTGTACTCCTCCCCCGCCCCCTTCTGTTTCTTCCTCCGCCTGCGCGCCTTCCCCCCCCCCCTCCCCCCGCGCGGCCGCCCTCGTCTTTTTCCCCCTCCTCGCACGCCAGCCAACTTAGCCTGTCGGTTGCCCCGGGTAGCCACACGCTGGAGCGGACCGCCGCTGCCTCGCCGCCGACGAAAGAAAAGACGTGCTCATCCCTCCGCGCCCCATCCCCCCTGCCTCCTGGCATCGCTCGGACGTGTGCATTTTTTTCTGCGAGGACCATCGAGGAGCATCCTTGATCGCTGGGCGACAAAAAAAAACCACGCACGAAACCCGAACAAAAAGACAGGGAATGGACGTCCGAGCGATGGCGAGGCCCGGCACGCGGCTCGTCCCTGTCGCACCGTGCGGCGTGCGAGGGCGGGCCGGGGAGCTTCGCGGGGGAAGGCGTCCCCGCCGCGCTCGCGCGGGAGCAGAGCTGGAGGGTTCTTCCGAGAGCTGCACGGGCGGTCGGAGGGCGGGCCGCTGTCATGTGCCTTGCCTCTGGCGTCGTGCGCGCTCGCCTTGGGCATTCCAACGGGTGCACGGATGGTGGGCGTTTTTGTTGTTGATGCAACAAGCACAAACCAAACTGGTTTTTTTGGTGAACACAGTATATATGCATATATATATATATATGTGTATATATATGTATGTCTTCCGTTTTGGAGATCTTACCCGAGGCCATGCTAGAGCTCCCACACCAAACTAGTTTTTTGGTGAACACAATATATATATATATATATATATATATATATATGTACACATACATATACATATACATATACATAGATATATGTAAATCGGTTTTCCGTCTTGGAGATCTTACCCGAGGCCATGCTAGAGCTCCCACACCACGGTATCCTTCAGGCGCACAGGATGCACAGACGAGGGGCAGCTTTTGAGAGCTCGGCCGTCGGCGGGCACCTCCTCGAACTCGATGGCCCCACGTCATCGTCATCCGCATAGCCGGAAACATGGAGGACAGTTTTTGTTTGTGTTTTGTTGGATGTTCTTTGGATTGTTTGGATTGTTTGGGGGTTGTTCCGGTTTTATGGATGTGTTTGAAGTGTGTTGGGTTTTTTGGGGACTCGAAACGAAGCTCCCGCCTCACACGCCGGTCGTTGAAAGTAGGTATTTTTGGATTCCAGATCCTAATCTACTTCCAGCGCCTTCCTGCTTCAAGAATCGACGCGCTTTTGCTGTGCTTTGTTATCTTCTGGGATGCCTGAACCCGGTCAACTTCATCCGCCTTCCTACTTCATGCTCTTACCTACTTCTTCCAGCCGACGTGTAATGCTGGGTCCATGTGGCGTTCGTCTTTCATGGGGGGCGCTTCGCCCAGTGAGAATGGAGTGCATGTAGGAGCTAGTGAGGGGGGAACTCGTAGGAACCAGCGAGGAGGGGATCTGGGACGGGATGGTGTCTTGCAGCGTTTTCGGTACATGTTGGGTGTATGTTGATCCTGCTCCTTCTTGTGCTCCTACGCCTTTTCCCTGGCTGCGTCTGTTGCTGCTGCTGCTGCTGCTGCTGCATCTCCGCCTCCTGCTCCTTCACCTCATGCTCCTCATCGCTCTCCTTGTCTACGCCATCGTCGTCCTGCTACTGGTCCTCATCATGTTCCCTCTTCCTCCACCTCCTTCCCGCAGTTTCCCCCCTCCTGCCCTCTTCCACACTCTGCCCCTTCCCACCCTCTTCTGGTCAACGGTTTCTAGCCTATGTCGAGATCTTCATCCCGGGGATTACACAAGTGCTGCGGCAGGGATATCGACGAGGACAGGCACCTGGGCCCATCCGGTTTGAGCGGCACGGTCGGCTTCGACGATGTGGCCGCAAACTGCAGGAGAAACGATGTCAGGGATACAGCCACGGAGCACCCCGACGCTTACGCATGGCAGCCGGCCGTGATGTGTCACGTTCTCGGGAGCACCCGTCCTGACGGCTGGGCGCCCTTTCCGACGACGCCTTGGATCGGCCCAGTCGATCCGAAGAGTTGGGGTGCCACTCCTGGGAGGTGAGAGCCAGCATCGGCGCTGGTATGTCCGTGGTCCAACACGGGTATCATCTGGCGTAATCCCGCCCAATTCCGTTTAGTCCCGCTCTGTCTGGTTTTATCCGGCTGGTTCCTGGGCCTGATCGGGCCCCGCGGTTCCCCAAACATTGCTTGCACTCACTCTAAGGGAATTTCGCTTGGGTGGCGGTCCAGCGGTTCCGTGGTCGCGCCGTCGCCGCCCGGTCGCCGCTTCTTCGCCGCCCGTCGTTATGGCCTGGGTGCCGCTCTGGCGGCTCCGTGGTCGCCGTCGCGTCATCGCCGCCCCGTCGCTGCCTGGTCGCCACCCGTCGTCTGGGCCTGGGCATTGGTCTGGTGGCTCCGGGGTCGCCGTCGCCGCCCCGTAGCCGCCCCTTAGCCGCCTCGTCGCCGAAGGTCGTCTGGGCCTGGGTGCAGGACTGGCGGCTCCGTGGTCGCCGTCGCCGCCCGGTCGCCGCCTCGTCGCCGCCCGTCGTCTGGGCCTGCCAGTCTGGCGGCTCCGTGGTCGCTGTCGCCGCCCCGTCGCCGCCTCGTCGCCGCAACAAGGACCGCGCTCACAACATAGATTACACAAGGTAGACTCTACAACATAGATTAAACAACATATTTCGCACCACGTAGATTGCACCACACAGATTGCCCCATCTATCTTATGTGCATATATGCGTATGTATATTGCTAATGACATGTTGCGCCACACAGGTATCACCACATATGTTGCACCACGTAGGTTGCACAACCCAGATTGCACAACATCAATTGCAAACACACACGCGCTGTTGGGGGTCCAGGATGGGTAACATTTAGTGATTCCTTAATCGGGCTTTGCAGCCCTCAATCGTAGCCGCGAAGACCTCCCAGAAGTCATTTCCCCAGAAAAGGAGGGGGAGGATGAGAAATGTTGAAAAAAGAGGACGGGGAGGAGGAGGAGGAGGAGGAGGAGGAGGAGGAGGAGAAGGAGGAGGAGGAGGAGGAGGAGGATCAGCAGCAGCAGCAGAAAGAGGAAGAGGGTCGAGGAGAACTTGTGTTCGCCCGCGAGGCCTAAGTTGCAATGCATCTTCGTATGTCCAGATGGCGATGCTATGGCACGGAGAAAACCCCACCCAGGCGGTAAAACAACGAAAAGGGGCGACGAGAGCTCTGGCGTGAGAACGCCCCCCCCTCGCCAAAAGCTTGGCCAACGGACCTCGTCTGAAGACGTGGCACAGGGGGGAGGAAGAAGATGAGGAGGAGTAGTCGGAGGACGAGGAGGAAGTGAGCGAGAAGGAGGGAATGGGAGGGTAGGGGAGGACATGACATGGATGATGATGCTGATGAGGAGGAAGAGGATGATGATGATGATGATGATGATGATGATGATGATGATGATGATGATGATGAGATGAGGATGAGGATGAGGATGATGATGATGATGATGATGATGATGATGATGATGATGATGATGATGATGATGCTGATGCTGATGCTGATGCTGATGCTGATGCTGATGCTGATGCTGATGCTGATGCTGATGAGGAGGAGGAGGAGGAGGAGGAGGAGGAGGAAGAGGAGGAGGAGGAGGACTCTTTTGATGATGAGGAGGAGGAGGAGAACAAGAGGGGGAGGAGGAGGGGGAGGGACGGCTTGAGGACGAACAGAGGGTGGATGATAAGGCGGAAAAGGACGACGACGACGAGGAGGAAGACAAGGGCGAGGGCGAGGAGGATGAGGAGGCGGAAAAGGACGACGACGGCGAGGGCGAGGGTGATGGCGAAGTTGCGGGAGAATCAGGGGAGTGGATGGGAGGTGGGCCACCCGGAGCGCGGCTCGTACCAAGCACGCCTCAGGACAGTGATCGTTCTTTTGTTCTTTGTTTCGCCGAGCGGCGCGGGCCCTCGCACCAACCCCCCCTCCTCCCTCCGTGGAGTAGATCTCGGCTGTTTTTGTTGGCGCCTGTTTCGAGCGGGTGGAGCCTCTCCTCCAGAGGACTCACGGCCCCAAACAATCGCACTATTCAGAGGTCTGGAGCCAGGCCCCCCCCCCTCCTCATCCCCCCCCCTTCGCCAAATGCCGAAACGTCGAGTAAAACAAGTTGACCAAGAAGCCGGAGCCCCGCAGGCCGACTTCCACCGCGCAGTGAAGCGCACGCGTGGTGCCAGCAGACGGGGAAGGGCCCACCCATCAAACTACTCCAGCCCATTCCGAAGGCCTCAATTTGTCATCCATTTCCAGTGGGAGGGGGGGGGGGGGGTGCGTCGTGGAACATTGGGAAATTCATGTGAAACCCGTACGCCCCCCTCCACCCGAAGTTTGGGTCTTTGGGTTCCGTTGGGGTGTGCTGGTAGATAGTCAAGGAAGGGCCCACCCAGGATCACCCACTGCAAACCAACCGCGCCAGAAGCGCACACGTAGTGACAGCGGGGCCAAAGCAGGCCAGGCGAGCCTGAGTCATTGCTCATGCCGTCGACAAAACGGCGCAATGCGACGATGCCGAAGATGGCGAAGGCAGACTCGCCCGATGGGTGCGAGGACGGAAGCGTCATGGCTTTCGCGATCAAGGCCGCGCGCACGACCTCTGCGCCAGGTGCTGCCTAACACGGGCGTTCCGTTGAGAAGGTGCGCGAAAGAAGCCCGAGATGGGGAAGTTCGAGGACGTGAGGAGGTGGATGATGAGGAAGAGCTGGTGGACTCAGGTGAGATCTTCCTGGCAGTCTGGGCCTGGGCTGACTGCCCGTACTCTTCCTCTACTCGTCGTCTTCCTTGGCATGCTGGATACATGTCTCTTGCGCATCTGCCCTTCTCCTCAATACTCGGCCCTCCTCTTCCGCCCCCTCTCATCGACACTCCTCCCCCCATCACCGTCACCACCGCGTGTTCGTGGACATGCGGACCTCGTGCGGATGGTTGGACGTTATTGTTCCGGGCGACCGCCTGTTCTTGGCCTCGTGGCGCCTCTGCGCGACGTGCACATGGTCTTGCGGAAGAGGGGAGGAGGGGGAGGAGGAGGGCGCGAGGATAGATAGAGAGAAGGAGAGAAGTCCACAGAGACACTCACTGGGTGCAGCCACCCTCGTCTGTGTGGCCCATGGCGCCTGTTCGGCAGAGTTGGGCAAGCTGGCCCAGCCTCTCACCCTGCAAATGCACAGGGCTGTGTGCAGAAGGCTGGCCCATCGCCTGGAAGAAGCCTCGGCCGAAAGCGAACCCAGGCCCCGCTCCATTCCTGTGGGGGAGCAGTTCTCGGATCGGAACGCTGGCCTTCGGCACGGCGCCGCGCTGAGGCATGCGCCGCGTGCTTGTGAGTGCATGTCCTCGCTCGGGCGATCCGGAGCATTTTTGGGGAGAAGCAGGGCTCGTTGTGCCTCTGTCCGCGTCTCTCTGCGGCGCGTCCAGTGTGGGGGAAAGCGAGGGGACAGGCCTCCGTTGCAGGCGGCGGGGCTTCGCAGAAGCCGCCCTGTGCCTTCTGAGAAGCCGCCTGCGTCTTCGGAGCAGGCTCAGGGAGCTTCTCAGCAGGTCAGAGGCCATCCGAGCTTTCTGAGGAGCTCCGCCCCCGCTGCCTTCCCCCTTGGGCTCGTCGCCAAGTTGTCCATTCCCTCTGCTTCTCCCTCCCGGCATTGCCTTGCGCCCCGCATAGTCGTTCGCGTGCCCGATGGCAGGTGAGCTTTTGCGGCGGACATGTCGACAAGCTGCACCACGAGGACATCGCTTATCTGCACGCGGAGGAGCGCGCTCGATCTGATCTAGACCCGCGCTTCCCTACTCCTTCGGTCGGAGGAGCTGCAGTAGCAGCAGCAGCAGCAGCAGCAGCAGCAGCAGCAGCAGCAGCAGCAGCAGGAAATCATCGGGGGCAGGAGCATGACCATGAACGATGCTACGCTCGCGGCCGCCACCGCCTGCAGCGTGTAGTGGTCATGCTTCTGGGCAGGTTCGCGAGCGTATGACAGCCAGCACGGCACATGCGCTATGTTTCGGGCGAGTGCCCGCATACCTTAGCGTAGATTTGTGGAAGCCGACTAATGGAGAGGAGCATGTTGCCAAATACTTTCCAGATGTCTAAAAGATGTTCCAAACATGTTTGACATATGTCAGACACATGTTTGAAACATGCCAGAAACATGCTTTATACAGTTTAAGCACATCTTTAGTTCAATGATCGGATTGCTAGAGTGCCCATTGTCATGGCATCCACAAGCGTAGATGAGCGCGGCTCCTGGAGCAGGGATGGCAGCTGGCGGCTCGTGTCCAGCTGCCCGCGCTGGCGCGGCACCCTGCGTGGCGACGCTTCGGGCACTGCTCGGACAGGCCCGTGGCGCGCGGCGCCCCCCCTCGCAAGGGGGGGGCTCTCGAGGGGCTGTCCTGGGCCGCCCTGGGGCCGTCCTGGGCCCGCGTGGGGCGTTCCCGGGGCCGTCTTGGAGCTCTCCTGGGCCGTCTTGGTGCGTCCTGGGCCCCATCTCGGCCATCTGGGGCCGGGGCTGTCTCGGGGTTTACATTGAAGGCCCCATCGCGCCAGCTTGGCCCCCCTTGGGCCGTCCTGGGCACCTCTTGGGCCGTCTCGGGGCTCCCCTTGGGGCTGTCCGGGGCCGTCTGGGGGGCTTCTTGGGCTTCTCTTGGGCTCTTATTGGGCTGATTTGGCGGGCTGTCTCCTTGGGCTCTTTGGCCTCTGAGGCTCCTCCGAGGCCCTTCTGGAGCCACCTTTTTTTGTTCCCAGAGGCCCAGGACGCGCCTCATGGTCAGTTACCAAAGGGATTACATTGGTTCTGAACGATGTTGGTTTCCTTGCAGGGCATCTTGGCCTTCTCCCCGTTGTCTTGGAAGGATCGTGGCTTCGTGGGTGGTGCCTCTTGGGGTCTTCCTGGCTGCGAGTAAGAGTGGGAGGAAAGGGATGAGGAGGAGGAAAGCAAGTACGAATAATGAAGCGGATTATGATCGGGGATGGGGATAAGAAGGAGGAAGAAGAGTCAGGAGGGAGGATGTGGAGGAGTGGGATTCTTCGGAGCGGCCGGGGAGGCGTCCCGTTGTCCTGTTGCTCTGCGAGCGCTCGCTTATGATGACGAGGAGCAGGCAGCGCCAGGGTGACGAGGGCGCGGAGGAGAGGAACGGCCAGGTGCCTTGAGATTTTTCCACGGCGTGGCCCCCGGACGTCCAGCCTCCCCTCCCCAGGGGCTGTTTTTTTCTCCTCCCGGGCCGCATGTCTGACGTCCTCCCTGGGGCCCCGCGAGGGCCCCCAGAGCGCCCAAAGGCGTCCAGCGACCTCCGCCGCAATGTTTTTTTGTTGCTTCACGGCGCGAGCACGCCTGTGGCCGCGCATGGATGGCGACGACGACGGCGGCGACGACGACGACGACGATGGCGACGACGACGACGGCGACGACGACAACGACGACGACGACAACGACGGCGACGACGACGACGACGTCGACGACGACGGCGACGTCGACGACCACGGCGACGACGACGACGACGCTGTGGTGCCCACAGGACGATGCCCGGCGCCTGCGGGCCCCAAGCCAGGACCCGCTGGCCTCTCCAGCGCGCCGCCGTGGGCGGGCGGAGCTCGCGGCCGCTGCCGCGGCAGGCCGTCGTCCTCGCCGTCCCCTGCCGCTGGCCGAGCTCTGAGCGGTGGGGCCTCCACGGGGTTTGTCCTTGGCACTAGCCGTAGACGCGCTAACGGTGTGTTAGCTAACGTTACGTCGGGCGTGTCCCTCTACAGGGGGGAATATTCAAACGTAGTTTTAAAAATACGTAGTCAGGGGACGATGTCGTGTTTCTGTTTGGTTATGTTCGGGTATGTCTGTGAGTACTTTCTGCTTGTCTTCAAACATCTGCCTGGAGAGGGACATGCCCGACCTAAAGCTAGCGGCGCAGTAGGAAAACCAACTGTGGGAGGGCGTGGTCCGTGGCCAAACTACTACTTGTAGGAGCGCGTGGTTTGTGTTTTTGTCCCACCACTCGCTGTGTCGTTTTCATTCGATGCGTTCGCAGATTTGAAATGTAGGAAACGGTGTCTCGTGATTTCCTACATGTTGTTCTGCGTGAGCTCGGTGTCACAAAGACAGTATTCCCAAACGCACCGTTAACCAAGCACGCCGTCAGCGCGGCCTTGGTCTAAGCCTCCTGGATGGGGTCCGAGTGGATGGGGTCGTAGGATCGCGCCGCATCGCCGATGCATTGGCGATGCGGCTCGATGCGGATCCCGAGTTTCCCCACGCCGACGTCGCCGATGCGGCGCGATCCTCCAACCCCATCTACTCTGGCCCCATCTGGGAGGCCTCCTCTTGTCCACGCGCAGGGGTAGGGGGAGGGGGGAAGGCTCCTTGGAAGCACCCCTGCTTCGGAGAGTGCGCGGGCATTACCTTTTCAAATGGAGGGCCGGCGCCCTCTAAGAACCAGCCTCCTTCCAAGATCGACAACACGTAAGCGTGACCCTTCGTCAAAGTGGCCTGTGATGCGGGCCCACCGGGGTCCCCCGATGGCCGAACGCGATGCGGTAGTAGCGTCTTGCGCGCCTGCGTTTGGCCCCCCCGCAGCCCCCCAAAAAGCAGCGCACCGAAGGTCACTTTTTCCCAGGGTCACCCCCCCTCCCCCTGCCCCCTTCTGCGCGCCGCCAGTATTCCCTGTGGAGGCCCTCCCAGGAGCCGCCAGGAGCCGCCAGGACAGCCTTAATACATACTCGAAAGCCCTTCATAATCGTCCCCAGGGTTTGGTTTTTTTGAGAGGCGCCTTCTTTGGAAGCAGGGGGGTCCGGTTTATCAGGGCGCTCCCCTTGAACCGGAGACGAGAGGCGTCCGGCATATGAAGGCCAACCGATGACAGGGGGATACAGAAAATTAGGTTGCCGTTGACGGGGGGGTCCGGTTTTTTAGGGGCGGTCGATGATTTATGGACTTCGGGTACCGCTGCCGCCGTGCCCCTCGGCCGCCAGTGCGCCGAGGGTTCACCCCGAAGGGCCCGGGCAGAGCGCGCCCCGGGGGAGGCCCGGGGAGCAGCGGCGGGCCAGCCTCCCAAGGGGGGTGCAGGCAGGCGGGGAGCGCCCCCAAGGGCGCGAAGCTGCTCGCGTTCCGCGCTTCGCGCTGCGGCTCCGATTCCTCCTCATCCTCCCCCTCTCTCCTGGGGGCCGGCGCGAGAGCGCCGTGTCCTTCGCGCCACGCGAGGCGCGAAGCGAGGCGCTCTTGCAGGTGGGGTGATGCATCGGCGACGCGGCTCGATGTAGGACAGATCTTCTCCACGTCGACGGCCAAGGATTGCACAAAAAAAAAAATTGCACAAAAAAAACCCAAAAAAACCCCACAAAAAAACCCCAAAAAACCCCAAAAAACCCATCGCCGATGCCGCCGATGCATCGCAGTTGCATCAGCGAGGCGCTGGCGAGGCGGCGCGATCCCTCGACCCATCTGTGCGGACCCCATCTATCCGCGTCAGAGGCGTCGAACGGCACGAGCAAGTACCCCAAAAGGACCCGTCTATGCGAGCAACAGCTCGAACTCTTATTACCTCAGAAAAGACTTGAGCGAGAGGAGGAGGTGCGAAGAGGTGCGGAAAAGTTAGGAAACCCTCGCGGGCCCAGAGCATTGTCGGGTATCCGGAGGGAAAGAAACACACAGACACAGTTCATCGTCGACTCCCAGGAAAACATGGGAAAATATAGGGGGAAGACGACAACCTAGAAAATATGGGAAACTATGGGGAATCCTGTTATCTGTGTCTATTTGTGTGTGTGTGTCCCTGGGCCCCTTCAGGGTAATCTCTCTCGTCGTCCCCGTCGGCTTAGTGGGTCCCGGAAATGGCAGGGCCGTCTTTTCACCGTTTCCGAACAAGTGTCCCTTGAACATGGAAACGGCAGAAAAACGGCGACCGGAAACGGCAACAAAAACGGCTCCAGGATTGGAACTGGAGCGGGAACCCGTAAAAGAACGGCGACGGAACCGGTAAACAAACGGCGTCGGAAGCGGCAAAAAAGCGGCAAAACGGAACCGGTAAAAAAACGGCCCTGTCGTTTCCAGGGCCCGCTAAGCCCTCGGCCCCTCCTGGAGCGACGCGCCGAGAGGCGACTTGGGTTCGGGACGGGCGGGCTCAACCCTGCAAGAACGGTTTTTTGAAGGCAGATCTGCCTTCAAAAAGCTCTGTAAGGGCGGTTTTTTGAAGGCAGATCTGCCTTCAAAGAACCATTTTTTGAAGGCAGATCTGCCTTCAAAAACCCATTCTTACAGAGTAGGCGCCCCAACCGAGCGAGCCGTCTCTCCCGGCGGGCGGCGGGCCCGCGGCCGCCCGCGCCTGCGGGAGAGGGCTGCCTGGGCGAGGCCACCGCGGACGCTTTGGGGTTTGGGTAGGAGGAGGAGGAGGAGGAGGGCCAAGATGTGTAGGAGGAGGAGGAGGAGAAGGAGGAGGAGGAGGAGGAGGAGGAGGAGGAGGAGGAGGAGGAGAGCGAGGAGCAGGAGGAGGAGGAGGAGAAGCTAGGACCGGAGAAGGAGGAGAGGAAAGAGGAGGAGGAGGAGGAGGAGGAGGAGGAGGAGGAGGAGGAGGAGGAGGGGGAGGAGGGGGAGGGGGAGGAGGGGGAGGAGGGGGAGAGGAAGGGGAGATTCTGGAGTCTCTGCCGGTTCGCGTAGCGGTCTTAGTATCACTCCTGTCGCCACCCCTGAGTTCCGGACACGCGAGGAAGGAGAAGCCCCATATGTCCCTTTTGCTACGAGGTGAATGGAAGAATCTTAACCACCTGCGCATATAGTCAAACGGCTGGGTTCCTGGGCAGCACAAGCTATAGTCGCTTCACCCAGTTTTTTATACGCGGTGGTTTCCTCAGCAAAGCCAAACAAACAGTGAGGGTGTCCAGGGACACGACGTTTATGCGCCCAGGCGGTGCGCGGGTGGGCAAGTGCACCATCATGCTCCCCCCATCGTCCGCACCGCCTGGAAACCAAGAAGCCAACACACGACATTGAGTTAATGTCTGTGGATGGCCCCCCCAATCGCCGATCATCACTTGCCACACGATGGGTGAAACACGTGCTAGGGGAACAACAAGACAAAGTCCATGTAAACAACACGTAAAAGTGGCACAATCCCCACCACCAGCAATATTGAACTTAATGTATGAGGGCACTTGAAGACACCACGACAAGGAGGTAACTGCACCACCAATGACACTTCAAGCTGTCCTGCCCAACGCTTAGTCTTTCCTTGCCCACATGGAAAGATACCCGACAGTGCTCTTCCCCCAAATTCCAGCCCTGATGCCCCCCCAACCGCCACGTGGAGGCGAAATACTCGATTCAAAGCGCCATCGCAAAAAAGCTAAGATGCTCTGTACGGAGACGCCTCGGAACGATGCTTGAGGGAGAGGAGGAGGAGAAGGAGGAGGAGGAGGAAGAGGAGGAGGAGGAGGAGGAGGAGGAGGAAGAGGAAGAGGAAGAGGAGGAGGAGGAGGAGGAGGAGAAGGAGCAGGAGGAGGAGGAGGAGGAGGAGGAGGAGCAGGAGGAGGAGGAGGAGGAGGAGGAGGAGGAGCTGGAGGAGGAGGAGGAGGAGGAGACGAAGGATGGTCGAAGAACCCACAACATACAAATCTCAATATGTCGCTGCTCTGCCCCCAGACTTTTCGGACCAACGCCAGGTCCCCCTGGCCGCCCCTCTGGCGCCGCCCCCTGGCGGGCGCCGCGCGTCGGGGGGGGTGGGGGGCAGCTCCGATCCAGGAGATTTGCGAGGATCTCTGGAAGCGTACGGATATACATCTGCGTCGCCCCAACATGCTTATACTATATGTGTGTCGCCCCGCCGGGGGCGATGCGCGCACCGAGAAATGTTATAGAAGATGCGTCGTGGCGGACGCTTTCTGGCCACATTGCTCGGGAAACGATATATGAAAAGATGGGTATACTAAATGTTTGGGTCGGACGCGCGCCTTTAAGGAGAACGTATAGTATTAGTATGTCTTTTTGCGTCCCAATACAGTCAAGCCGAACAGTCAGGATGAGCAACTTCCCAAGGTTGCTCGTGCATCTTCTCCTTCGGCCCATCCTTGGCCGCCCTCGCTGGCTGCGCCCCGCTCGCAGACTGCCGACATGGCATTCAAGGTCTATGCCTCCGTGTCGTGCGTCCTTATGATACAGGTTGGTTGTCAGCACTCTTTCTTGTTCTGGGGGCGGAATTTGAGCAGAGGAAGCGGGTTTTGCAAGTCGCGAGTTGTGCATCTCCACTCCGGCTTGGCGTTTCCACTTGCTCCGCTTTCCGGAGGAAGGCTCCGCAGCTTGCCTAGTCTGCCTGCCTCCATGCACATGCTTATTGACGCCCTCCCTGTCCTCTTGCTCCTTTCATCGGTCTCATCATCTCTCATTGCCCGTACGCGTCGTCCTTCCTCAGGACGAGCGGACGAGCGAGGAGGAGGTGGCACCCGCGTCCCTTGTGGATATTGCATCAGGCAGCGTGACACGTAGGAACAAGGATACTGACGCTCTCCTACATCTCGTCCTGCTCTCCGCCCTGCACCCCTTTCGCATTCATCATCCGCTTCCCGCTCTTCTTCCTTTGCCTATCCTCCTCCGCCCCCTTCTCAACATTATCCTCGTGCCTCTCTGTTTCTCTTCAGGGTAGCAGCGCCGCGGTGTGAGATAACGTTGGCAGGCGCCATCCGCAGAAGTGCTCACTCCATCACATGGCTTCTGGATGGGGCAGAGGTGTTCAGCAGGGAGCAGGGGAGCAAGCGGAGCTGTCGATGACGAGGTGGTTGAGCCGGGAAACTGCGGGAGGATGAAGGGGATGGGGGAGGATGCTCGGGCCGAACGAGAGGGGATAGGGAAAGGGGGGGGGACGAAATCTGCTGCATGCAGCTGGTTTCGGCCCCACCGAGGGGCCCGTGTCTCTATACATAGGCGCCTCCCGGCGCCAGGTCCCTACGTGAGCTGATTCTCACCCCCCCCCCTTTGCTATCCCCCCCTTTCGCCCAGCGCGAAGGTAGTTGACTAAGGAGGGCGAAGACGGTGGGGAGGATAATGGTGATAAGGGAGGAGCATGGTAATGGGCAGGAGCAGCGGGGTGCGAGGATGACGAATAGGAGGAGGGGTAATGTTGTGGAGTGGTGGAGGAAAAAGCAGAGCAGGAGGAGGAGGAGACTCAATGAATACTGATGCTGAGTATGATGATTATGATGATGATGCTGACTATGATGGTGACGTTGATGATGATGATAACGATGATGATGACGTTCATAATGATGATGGCGATGGTGATGCTGATGATGAGTATGATGGTGGTGGTGCTGCTGCTGCTGATGATGAGGATCATGATGATAATGACGAGGAGAAGGAGGATCATGATGATGTTGATGCTGATGATGATGCTGATGATGCTGCTGTTGATGCTGATGATGTTGATGATGTTGCTGATGCTGCTGATGATGATGATGATGATGCTGATGATGATGCTGCTGATGATGATGATGATGGTGATGGTGATGATGATGGAGATGGTGATGATGAGGAGGAGGAGGCCGCAACTGATCACACTGAGCGGTAATAATATGATCGCCAGGTGCGGCTAGGGAGGAGGAGGAGGAGGAGGAGGAGGAGGAGGAGGAGGAGGAGGAGGAGGTAGAGCAGGCAGAAGTGGCCAACGGATGGGTGACTACGGGGGAGGACGAAGAGGAGGAGGAGGAGGAGGAGGAGGAGGAGGAGGAGCAGGAGGAGGAGGAGGACCAGGGGAGGAGAGGGGGGAAGGCAGAGGGGAAAGATGAGGTGCAAAGCCTGGGCGTGCTCACCTCGCCGTCCCCTTCCTCCCCTCGCGCTCCCCTCGGCCTCCCAGCCCTCGGGCGTGCCTCCCCGTCCCCCGGCAAAATCGGCCGGACAGGGCTCCTGGGGCAGAGGCTTGGGGAGGGGCAGCTACAGTCAAAGCCGATGATAAGGATGGGGAATTGTCCCGAGGGTGCCGTTGCAGCCTTGCCTCTTCGGTCCATCCTTAACCATCTTCGATGGCACGTCCCGCTCGAAAGGCTTCGACATGGGCTTCCAAGTGGCTTGCACTCTTACCGCGCATCCTCACTACAGCCGAAACCGACGGTAAGGATGGATCCCCTTCCCAAGGGCACCCTTGTATCCGTGCCTCGTTGGTCCGTCCTTGACTTGGTCCCTCGATCGCCCGCCGCGCTCGAAACAGCTTCGGCACGCGCGTCCAAGGGGCTTGCACCCTTCTCGCGCATCCTTGCGATCAAGCTCGACAACATCCTGCATGCCTCAAGGCGCGCCCCTCGGCGCTGCCGCAGCGGCCCGCCGCCGTGGCGGCTGCCCTGGGCACGGGGGAGCGAGGCGATCCGGGGCCGCAGGGAGAGGCACGAGCGCGCCCTGCGGAAGCAGCGGTCGGAGTGACGGGCCTCCCCGGACCCGCTCGCGCCGTGGCAGAGAAGCGCGACGGGCAGTTTGTGCGCGGTTTCGGCCTCCAGGGGCCCTCGCCGGGCCCCAGGACCGTCGAGAAGCAGATCGGAAGGAAAGACCGGCCCCGAGGCGCCTGGAGGCCGAGAAGAGCGCTGGGGAGCAAGACCAGGGGGCGATCTCTTGAGGATGGCTGCGGTCGCGGGAGATTTTTCTCCCCCAATCCCCGAGCTCCGCCCGCAAAGTTTGGCCGCTCAGAAGCAGGGGGGAAGCCCTGGGGTCCACCCTGAGGGGGCTATTCGGACGCACCCCCCCGTCGAGGACGGTCGCCCCCCCCCCGATCGTACATCCCAGGGGTGGGGCCCATTCGAAAAACCCCACCAAGCCTGGGATAGGGCGTCGATCCCCTGTTGTACGGCGAGGGAGGCGGGGGGCGGCCCTGGAAGCGTCCAAGACCTTCTACCAGAGGAGCAGTCCAACACGCCCCAACATGCCTGCGGCACGGTGGCGGACAGTGAGCACGAGTGGGTCACGAGACCCTGGTCTCGGGGGGTAGGAGGAATTACGAAGTCAGCTTGCACGAATGAGGAGACCATGTCCAACCAGTCGGTCGCCAGCGTCTTCCTGATACTTAGCAAAGTCATCCTCATCTTTTCACTCCCCCTATAAACCTCCAACCCCATCCCTCCCGCCCTCCTCCCCTCCCTCCTCTCACAAAGGTTCTTCGCATGTCGAGTCGACGTCCTGTCAGGCGGCACAACTTCCGCACAGGACGGAAGGGCCTGAACGTGCAGCGTCAGCTGGTGGTGAGAAATCCGTGGCCCCCTTTATTGAGCACCTGCCTACCTACCTACCTACCTACCTACCTACCTACCGACCGACCGACCGACCGACCGACCGACCGACCGACCGACCGACCGACCGACCGACCTACCTACCTACCTACCTACCTACCTACCTACCTACCTACCTACCTACCTACCTACCTACCTACCTACCTACCTACCTACCTCCTCAGCGTTCTTCCTCGAACCGTGGCCGTGGCGTGCCGCTGCTGCCACCTCACGAAGGACACGCCTCCCCAGAATTCCCTGCCCTGCACGCAGAGCTACAACAGCACCTGCGCCGCTCGGCACGTTTTCAGGCTCCCCGCGGACCTGTCCAGCGGCGCTGGGCCGCGCAGCGCCCAGCCAGACTCTACGCCCCCCCACGGCGACGTTCGAGTTCGATCCTCCTCCTGCTGACCCCCTCCCTCCCTTCCTCCCTCCCTGCCCTGCCCCCCCCCCCCGCTTCCCACCCACGGGCAGGTGGAGCGTGCCTCCGACTCTGAGGTGGAGGAGCGCGCCGCGCGCCCAGTCCCCCGAGCGCCCCCCCCCCCGCGCGCCCCCTCCCGCGGCGCGCACTTGCTTCGCCACCGGCAGCTGGAGCCAAGGAGTCGGCAGAGAGCCGAGGGATGCAAGGGGATGCGCGCGAGCCGAATTACAGTCGGACCGAGGTATAAAACATCGAGGTCGGTCCGGGGAGGTGCCCTCTTGCTCTTCGTGTTTGTTGGATGTTCTTGTGCATCCACGGGGAGTGTGCCCTCGAGTATTATCCAGCTTGGCCGGCGGATGGTCTCATGTTCTCGCCGACATTCGCGCGAGGTCACGCGTGAGTGCCCTCTCCTTCCGGTGTAGCGTGCCGCGCTGGCGGCCCGCGTAAGCTGCGGCGTAACGTCGCTATGGCATCTCGCGCAAGACCTGTTGTTCATCGTCGCCCAATGGGGCGCAACGGAAAAACGGAAGGGGCGGGGGGTGGGTGGAAGACCCGCGGCGCGCACACGAGAGGGTGGGGAGGGGGGGGGCAACGGAGAGCCTCCTGCGTAAGCTGCGGCGTAACGTCGCTATGGCATCTCGCGCAAGACCTGTTGTGCATCGTCGCCCAATGGGGCACAACGGAAAAACGGAAGGGGCGGGGGGTGGGTGGAGGGCCCGCGGCGCGCACACGAGAGGGTGGGGAGGGGGGGATGCAGCTGGGAACGTCTCGTTCCGAACTCTTCCCCTGAGAACCGGGCATTGCACCTTTCTTCACACCGAGCACGTTCGCGCAGTTTTTCGGGCCCCTAGGCCCTCGCAGACCGATCCGGCACGGAACATGCAGCGGAAAGATGGGTTTACGGGGTCTGGTCGAGTTGTGTTCGCGATGTTATCATTTTCGCAAAGTCGGATCTCAGGAAACATGTTCTTGCCGATCCTATCGCTCCTCCCTTTTCTCCTGCTTCTCCCCATCCCCCCTCCGTCTTCTCCCCTTGTGGCGGCTGGGGGGTGTCCTTGTGGCGCACGCAGCGGCGTGAGGCCATCACCTGCAACGCTTCAAGAGCCTACCTCGCAGGCGCCAGGATCAGAAAAAGGCACAGGCAGATCGGCACATCGGCAGGCACAACAAACAATGGTTCAACCAGCCTCTCTCCTCTTCTCTTCTCTCATCCTGCCATCTGCCTCCTCCTCCTGCGCTGCTCCCTGGATGGCTGCGAACTGCGCAACTGACGCCACGTTCGTGGGATCCTGGGATGCACGGCGGAGGTGAGGGCAGCGGGGATCCATTTGAGACCCCGCGGCTCCGTGGGGGGCTGCGAAGTGCGCAATTGCCGCCATGTTCGTGGGCTCCTGGGAGGCACGGCGGAGGGACGTCTAGGGGGATCATAATGAGACCTTGCCGTCTCTGGGGGGCTGCGATCTGCGAAACTGTCGCCACTGCCGCGGGCTCTTGGGAAACCCAGCGGAGCGACGTCTTACGAGGATCAATGTGAGACCTTACCGTCCCTGGGGGCTGGGATCTGTGATACTGTTGCCACGTTCGTGGCGACGTCTTACGGGGTTCTGAAAGAGTCCTCGCAGTCCCTGGGGGATGGGGAATTCGCGAAATTGTCGCCACTTGGATGGGCGCCCTGGAGGCCCAGCAGTGCGACGTCTTACGAGGATCAGATTGGAACCTCGCCGTCCCTGGTGGGGGGTCGGCATCTGCGAAATTGTCACTACGTTCGTGGGCTCCTGGGAGGTCCAGCGGAGTGGCGCCCCGCGCAGATCATTGTGAGACCTCGCCGTCTTTGAGGGGCTGGGATCGTACTTTCGTGGGCTCCTGGGAGGCCCATCGGGGCAGCGTCTTACGGGGATCAGAATGAGACCTCGCCGTCCCTGGGGGCTGCGTTATGTGAAACTATCTCCACTTTCGTGGGCTCCTGGGAGGCCCAGCGGAGGGAAGTCTTACGGGGATCATCATGAAACCTTGCCATCCCTGGTGGCTGCGATCCGCGAAGCTGTCGCTACTTCAGTGGGCTTCTGGGAGGCCCAGCAGAGTGATGTCCCACGCAGATCAGAGTGAGACGTCGCCGTCCCTGGGGAGGCTGCGACCTGTGAAACTGTCGTCACGTTCGTGGGCTTCTGGGCGGCCCAGCGGAGCGACGTCTTACGGGGATGTGAAAAACACCTCGCCGTCCCCAGGGGCTGCGAACTGCGAAGCTGTCGCGAAGCGTTCAAGGGCGTCACGACCGCCAAGTTAAAGGATGCCAGACACGTACACACATTGGGCGTACATGTGGTCGATAAGACCCGCTGAAACCATCTTCGTTAACAGTCGCCTCCACTGTCACGCCAGGAGCCCAAGAACTTTGGAGAGCAATGTGATAGATCGGCGGTCCAGCGGACCTGCTGAACGCATTCCTTTGCATGTGCCCTTCACCCAGTACACATGGGTCATTTCTAGTTATTCGAAAGTTCTTTGATTGCTTTGGGGGCCAAGATCCTTTCATTTTTAATTGTTCTATCCTGGGCCTCTTCCTGGCCACTTGGGGGCCAGGAACAAGTAGAAACGAGCACAACTAGAAATGAGCACGATTAGAAATGAACGACGCGTAGTCGTCTGCCACAGTTGGTGTTCGAACTCTGTTTGTGTGTGGAATGGCGTCGCGATCGCAATGCTCGAGATCTGCCTTGCCTCTAATGGCGGGCACCCACGGCTTTCTCTGGTAACTTAACCGTTCGCACCGCTGGAGGCCCGTCGGGCCCGCAGCAAGCGTCACGGTGTGCAGTGATTTTCTGTTGTCGCCCCAGGTTCGCGACGGGCGCCAGCGGTCCCCGGACAGCAGTGTGAACGATCAGGGGTCATCGGACCCGCTGGGCGCATCAACGTTTGTTGCCGCCTGTCTCCCAGTCGCCTTTGCAGCATGCTGCTTCGGGACTGCTACTTGTGATTTGCATGGCATCCCCACTCAAGGCGCACTCTCCCTCTCTCGCGCGCGAGACACATTCGAGGACATTGGGAGCAATTCGCGTCGCCAGCGGCCCGTCTGAAGCGCTGGCAAGCGTGCGGCCCCTCAGAACCGCTGAACCGCTGAACTTCCAGACGAGGGTTTCACAGGCGGACAGGGCGCTGCACTCGGCGTTGTGGTGCCTGACGCAAGTCTTCGACCGTGTGTTGCACACATTGGGGCCGAGGTGTAAGATCGAGGTCGGTTCGGGGAGGGTACCCTAATGTTCTTCGTGCTTGTCGGATGTTCTTGTGCATCCTTGCGAGGATACCTTGGGATGTTCTGTGTGCTTTGGCCAGCAGAGGTTCTCATGCTCTTGAGGGATGCTCTGCTGGCCTAGGTCCGACTGTAGGGTTGACCGGCAATCACGCGCGAGTTGCTGCAGCGGGTCTTTGGTACGTGCACGACATGCTGCGTCCTGAGAGAGGATCATGGTCCATGCCCGCTCCTGCTCCTGACTTCAACGCGCGCTCCCACTCATCTCTCCGGCCCTTGCCTGCTCGCAGGTGCCCTCGCCCGCGCCCGGGCCCCTTTTGGGGGTTTGTCAATCTTGCGCAACTCTTTTGTCCTCCGTTCTCCTTCTGCTCTCCTCCGAGTGCCCGCCTCCTCGCCTCGCTCCTCACTCCCCCTGCCTGCTGCCCACCTGCGCACGCCCCCAACCTGCTAACTACAGCCTCCTTATCCTGCCCCTGCTCCTGCTCATCCTCCCTCTCCTGCAGCAGCTCGTCATCGTAGTCCCGCTTCTCCTCACTCATACACCTGATCCGCCCCCTCTCCTCTCTTAGCCTGAATGTTGGATCCTACTTCTCGTCGTCCTTCTCCTCCTCCTCCTCCTCCTCCTCCTCGTCTTCCTGCTCCTCCGCTTCCTCAGCTCCCACCTCCATTCCTCCTCCTCCTCCTTATCCCACCGCACCTTCTAATTATACTTATGATGCTCCTCGTGGTCATACTCATCCTCCTCCTCCTCCTCATCATCATCATCAGCACCATCACCACCACCATTCATCATCCTCCTCCTCCTCGTCATCATCATCATGCTCCTTCTCCTCCTCCTCCTCCTCCTCCTCCTCCTCCTCCTCCTCCTCATCATCATCATCATCATCATCATCATCATCATCATCATCATAAGCAGCATCCTGATCATCAGCATCATCGTCATCATTATCAACATCATCATAATCAGCAGCAGCAGCATCCTCATCTGGATCCTCGTCCTCTTCCTCCTCCCCTTCCTCCTCCTCCTCCTCCTCCTCCTCCTCCTCCTCATCATCATCATCATCACCACCATCATCATCATCATCTTCATCAGCATCAGCATCACCAGCATCATCATCATCATCATCATCATCATCATCATCATCACCATCACCATCATCATCATCATCATCATCATCATCATCATTTAGGAGCTCCTGACCCCCTCAGACGCGGGGATCATCATCAGCATCATCATCATCGTCATCATAATCATTATCATGCTCGTGATCATTATCAACATTCTTGTCGTCATCCTGGTCGTCGACGCCCTGATCATCCTCATCGCCCCCCCCCTACTCTCTGCCCCCCTCCCCCGCTCGCCCTCCTCCCCCCCCCCCCCCAAGACGGTCCCTCGCCCCCTCCCCCCCTGGCTCCTCCCCTCCCTCCCTCCCTCCCTCCCTCCCTCCCTCCCTCCCTCCCTCCCCTGCCCACACCCCCGAAGACGATCCCCCCCCCAGAGGCTCCATTCCTTCCCTGCTGCGCCGTGCCCCGCCCCCGGGCTCCGGAGCCGCGGCAGAGCCCCCCCGGGGAGGACGACACCTTCCCGCCAGCGAGGTCGCCCCTGCTGTCGCCACAGAGGTCAGCCCCGTCGCTGTCGCCGTCGCTGTCGCTCTCGCTGTCGCCTCCTCCTCCTCCTCCTCCTCCTCCTCTCCTCCTCCTCCCTCCTCTTCTCCTTCTCCTCGTGCTCCCTCCTCATCCTCCTCCCTCCTCCTCCTTTTCCTCCTCCTCCTCCTCCTCTTCCTCCTCCCTCCTCCTTCTCTTTTCCTCTTCCTCCTTCTCCTCCTCCTCCTCCTCGTGCTCCTCCTCCTCCTCCTCCTCCTCCTCTCCTCCTCCTCCTCCTCCTCCAACGCCTCTTCCGCCCTCCTCCTCGTCCTCCTCCTCCTCCTTTTCCTCCTCCTCCTCCTCCTCCTTGTCACTGGCATGACGGATAGAGAGTTGTTGGTGTTACGACGTGCTCTCGTCCCGTTCCGAGGAGGCTCGCTACCCGCTCGCATGCTCTTGTATGATGACCCAGCGTGGAAGGTAGCAGTGGCGCCCGTCATTCAATATTCCAAGGCAGTATGGAACTCGATTGTGCAGCCCGATCGGGTGGTATTATCGTGGAGGTTCTTGCAAAAAACGTGGGATGCTGTAGCCTTGAAGTTTCCAGTCTTGCAGCAGTCGCAGTGGAACAAGAGTGCTGGTCCCATTCACCGTGCTATGTTGTGCTTGCATCGCCTAGGATGGAAGTTCACCAACTTCAAGACCTTCTTCGATGACAACCAGATAGAGCATGATTTGTTTTTCACCTCTCCTGCCTTGCTTGCCAAGCAGTTGCATGCTAGTGTTCTCCGCCATCATGCCCGTAGCTTTGCTGCCACTCTTCCTCAGGGGCAGGGACAGGAGGTCTCCGCTGATTTGATTGTCAAGGCTGTCCGTTCTAAGAAATTCTCGGCGCTGCAAAAGCATGTGGTCGCCTCTGTCTTTGCTGGTGGCATGTGGACCGAGGACCGCCTTGTGCAGCATGGCTTTGTATCCACAGGTCTCTGCCCCTTGTGCTCGCAGCCCGATTCAATTCATCATCGTCTCTGGTGCTGCCCTGCTGTGGCCGCTGCTAGGGAAGAGGCGACGTCGGGAGAGATTGTAGCAGATGCGCGTGATGAGCCCGGAGATCTCCTGTGGTCCAGGCTCCTGGTGTTCCAACCTCGCCCCGATGAGTTCCCTCCTCCCTCCTCCGAGGTGTTTCCTGTCTTCCAGGATGCCCAGGGCAACCCTGTGTCCCAGGAGACTTTCCAGGAGCTCAGCGCGGGATGTGATGTTTGTGTTGACGGTAGTGCGACTCGAACTGAATTCACCCGTCTCAACCGAGCGGCTTATGCCGCGGTCTTTCTAGAAGATTCTGACCAGTGTGAAGTTCGATGTAGGATGCAGGGTGTGGTGTGGGAGTCCCTACCGCAGACGGCTCCGTCGGCCGAACACCTTGCCCTTGCCATGCTTTCCATCTTTCAGCGGGGCCCAGGGACCACCAGGCCGTTTTCCGATTGTTTGGGTGCTGTGCGTTTGACCCAAAAGCCTGACCCCGCCCAGCTGAACGGCTCCCAAGTTTTTGCTGGCCTGCGCCGTGGCGCGCTCCAGCATCCAGGACACACACATATTGGGCACGTTAGTCATACCCGTGCCCATCGCTCCGAAGAAGTCATCTCTGCGCTCCCACCTGCTGAGGAAAGGATCGCGCGTGGCAACCAGCTGGCCGATCTGTTGGCCAAGGATGCCCTCTCCCTCCACCCCCGTGCCCCTCCCGCCTCCTCCGAGTTGCATGGGCTTATGGTCAAACGCCTCCGCGCCGCCATCCGTGTGGCGGCGGCGGTCCTGCCTGCTTTTCCTCTCCCATCCTTTAAGAAGATCAAGGTGCCGAGCATAACGCGGGTTGTGTCGTGGCACGAGTGGTGTCGGGTGGGTAGTTGGAAGTTGCGTTGTGCTCGGTGCCTTGGGGCGTGCCCTGAGCATGACGAGCGCCCCCTCAATCAGTGCCCAGGCCCCCCTCCGCTCCTTGTAAAGCTGCGTGAGTGTGAAGGGGTGGGCGGCCACGTCCTGAGAGCGTGCTGGACGGCACGTGATCAGGTCCTAGTGTATTGTTGTAAATGTGGGGCCTATGCGGAGGAGAGGTCTAGTGGGGCCCTCTTTAAGCCTTGTCGCCCCGCCTCGACGCCCCAGCGGGCGTATGACCGACGGCGCCTGGAGGCAGGGCTGCACCCGCACTCGCGTCGACGCGAGGAGACCCTCCAGGCGCCTACCCCTCTCGAATCCGACCTCATTCGGCGGGTGGTGGGTGGGACGGCTGGGTGGGCTGACGTCTCCTCCTCCTCCTCCGTCACCACCGCACTCATTCGGAATCCTCGAATGGATGCGCTTGTGGCCCGATTGCAGGCCAAGTTTTGGCAGTCGTCGACGGGCTCGTAAGTCCTGCTCGGCTCGGTTCGGATTCGAGTTTTGCCGCCTTTGGCGTGTCGGATCCGCTCCTCCGTGCCGTGCAGGCTGCCCGTCGCCGTACCGTTGACGTTCCTTCTTGTTTGGGCTCCTCCTCCTCCTCTTCCTCCTCGCTGGTGCCGTCGCCGTCGCCGATGTTGTTGCTGCTGCTGCTGCTGCTGCTGCTGCTGCTGCTGCTGCTGCCGCTTCCCCTGAGGGAGGGCCCTGATATTATTTCCTCGCACAGGCTGGCACCTGCGTCGTGCTTCGCCACGCGGCAAGCCAGGACATGGTATAAGGCCCCCTGGCGTGGAGCACTGCGGGCTCCCGCTTGGACCCTCCCGCCCCCCCGCGTCTCCGGCTGCGGCCGCCACGAGCCTTGTGAGGTCGCTGATGCGCACACGGCCCCCCTTGAGGACTTCTCCTGTGGATCCTGGAGCCCGTCGGCGTTGGGCCTTTCGAGGCGAGCCCTGCCGTGGCGGCGGGGGCTCTTCGGGGTGCGGTGTCGGACCGAGGGCGTCCTCAGAAGCGCCCTTCAAGAACCGGCCTGGATCCGTGCACTCTGCGGCCCTCCCGAGGGTCCTCGCGGGGGTGATCTCTCTGGGAGCGCTGCGTGGCTGTCCGTCGTGGGGGCCCTCTAAGAGCACTCCCTCCCCTCGCCTGTCTTCCCACGGTGGTCGGAGCTGGGACCGGCCAGGGCCTCTGCAGGGGTCGCCTGCTGCCCGGCAGCTTCGCTGAAGAGGCCGTGCCCGCGGCCGCACACGCGACCCACAAGGATCCAACCAGCCAACCAATCCACCAACCGGCCCAGCCGGCCGGCCGCGCCCCCTCCGCGCTCCTCCGCCGGGCGCCCTCTCGCTTTCCGCCTCTCCTTCTCGTGCTCGTCCCCCTCCAGCCCTCCCAGCCCTCTTCCGCCCTTCTCCTCCTCCTCCTCCTCCTCCTCCTCCTCCTCCTCCTCCTCCTCCTCCTCCTCCTCCCACCCCTCTTCCGCCCTCCTCCTCCTATCCTCTTCCTCCTCCTGCTCCGCCCTCCTTGTACCCCTCTTACGCCCTCCTTCCCCTCCTCCTCTTCTCCTCCCCCTCCCAGCGGCGCCGCGGGTCCGTTTGCCACGGGCGCACCGTGGCCCGGAGCCGTTAGATTTCCCCGTCGCCCTTCAAACAGGGCGGCCCCCCCGGGAGTGGCCGGTTGCTTGAAGCGGCGGCCACCCCGAGGGGGGAGGATCTTCCGCGCCGGCAGCTCCCCGAAGGCAACCCGCGTGACAGTCGTCAAAGTACGGCTCTCGCGCTAGCGCCGTACGTAGTTGTACAGCTACATGGGTGGAGGCTTCTTGACCTCCAAGGGAAGAGCCGCGCGACGGCTGCTCGCTCGGAGGGTGGCTCTTTATCAAAAGGGAGCTCGCGCTTGAGACTCCTGTTGTGTTTACGGCAAGGTATAAGTCGGACCTGTCCCTCTACTGGACGAATTTCCCCAAATAGTCAAACAATAGTCCGGAGACAAGTTTTGCTTATTCTGGACAACTTTGGATCATTTGAAAATTTGTTCCTCCAAGATCCGCCTGTAGGGGGACATGCCCGATCTAAGGCAAGGGCTCTTGGACTCAGGAGGGGAAAAAAACACACAGACACAATTAATCACCGATCCCAAGGAAAAGATCGGAAAATATTGGAAATGTGGGGGAAGACGAAAATCCAGAACATATGAAACAATATCGGAAATATTGGTATGTGTGTGTGTGTTTATTTGTGTGTCCCTGGGCCCCGTCACGGACATGGGGCAACCCGTGCACTCGTGGAGGACAGGTTCTTTCCAAGCGGGGCATCCGTCTCGCTGGACACGCTCGTGAGCTTCATAATGCTACCTCTCCTGCTCCTGCTCCTGGTCCTCCTGCTCCTCCTGGTCCTCCTCCTCATCATCATCATCAGCAGCATCATCATCAGCAGCATCATCATCACCAACATCATCAGCAGCATCACCATCATCATTATCATTTGCGTTTTCTTTGCCAGCTCGACGAATAGAAATTTAATAGTTATTTGTCCAAACGGGTCTTGCCTGAGTGGCACACCTACGGGGCACTCGCCATTCGAACGGAGCTCTTCCCGCAGCGGACGGGATTTGGCAGGGAGTTCCCAGGAGGGGACTCGGGACGGAAGGGTGTGCTGCAGCATTGCTGACGCTTCCTGGTTCTGCTCTGGTACTCCTCCTCCTTCTCGGGCTCCAGCTGATGGCATTAGATCCGATGACGCGGTGCTCTCAGCCCCCCCCCAAACGGACTTCGCTGCCGGGGTGTGAACACACAAAAACGAGTGGCAGAACGCAGAGAGTGGTCCCGCACCCTGTGGGCGCCGTCTGCGCTTGGTCAAGCGGGGCTGGGCCAGGCCACAAGCTTGCACTCCTCTTCCTCCTCCTCCTGGTCCTGCTCTTCCTTCTCCTCCTCCTCCTCCTCCTCCTCCTCCTCTGCCAGCGGTGGTGTTCTCGTTGACGCTTGGATGCTGCGTGGTCGCAGCATCGAACTTGCTACGCGAGCTCGTCCTCGGGGTTGGCAGCATTGAGACCAGAGGTGTGCCTCCTCCACTCCAGTGCCCACTCATCCACTCCTCTCTCCGTGGACACCCCGATCGAGCACGACGTAAAGTGCCAGCTGGGGTTATATCGTGGTCTCGGCTGTCCGGGCCCGGTGAGGGAGGTGGGCCCTGCTCGACCTGTTGGCATGCCGGAGCACCCAATGCTCTCTGCAAACGGTCCGAGCTACGACGCCGAGCCTGGTCCCCGTGCCCCCACATCCCCCACCCATCCTCACATGCCAGCCCACACCCGTCCCACAAGAGGAGAAGAGCAAGAACACATCAGCGAGAAGGAGAGAAGGGACGGTCGGCAGGGAGGTGGCGATCCCAGGCTGTCGCTCAGGGACCCCAAGCATCCAGCCGTTCTCTTAATCAGCAACGGCTCACCACTGGCGCGAGAAGAATCACCGTGGGCAGTGGGAACGGAGAAGCTGCAAGAGAAGCCATTGAATTTGCGGGTTTGGAGATCGCGTTGAGGGTCCTGGCTGGCAGTTGAGTTGCCGTTTGCCTAGCGCTTCGTGCAAGACATTTGGCTCGAGCGATACATGCTGGATGGTTACGGGTTTCCCTCGCACGATAGACGTGCGGAGTTGTTGCGCTTGGTTCTCGCCTTCTTGGCAAAGGGACTGCATGGCGCGGGCGATCTTTTCCTCCCTGGTCAAGGGAATCGGCCCACTGATTGACGATCGCGATGACGAGTGCTGATGCGCACGCTCGAGTCTACGGTATGCCTGTTACCCTCATGCCACCCCACAGGATGCCGCCCTTTCGAGGCGAATGCTCGATGGCCGACGTGGCAGCCCTACGGAAGCGAAGCGGACGATGCCTTAGCCGACGTGCTTCCATGTCGAGTCCGTCACGACGTGGGTTCCGAAGAAGTAGGTAAAAACATGAAGTAGGAAGGCGTTGGAAGTAGATTGGGCTTCCACCCGCCCCCTGAAGAGGAGGAAAGAAGGAAAACCGCTCGACTCTTGAAGTAGGAAGGCGCCTAAAGTAGATTAGGATTTGGGCATCCAAAAATACCTAACTTTCAACGACCGGCCATTTCCGTGATGATGCTGACGGTGGCGTGCGGGACGGAGCGGGCGCTGGGCCAAGGCATTGTGAAGCCAAGGGCGCTGCACGCGCCGGGGTCTTCTGCGGCCTGGCGCTCGGCCTCCGCCCCTGGCACTCGGCCTCCTCCCTGGGGTCAAAGACCGCTCCCCGAAGACCTCTCGCCGGCACTGGCCCCGTAGGCGTGCTCTCGGCGTATGCCCAGGTGGCCCCTTTCCCCGGGCATGCCCTCCACGGGCTCCCTCACAGGGCATGCGGTCACTCGGGGATCAGCGTCCGCCTCCTGCGCCTCTCTCCAGTTCTTAGTCAAGATGCCGGCGCTGATGGTGGCAATGACACTGGTGTTGGTGCCGGTGGCGATGATCCTGGCGGGGTTCGCGCGCGGCTGCGTCCCAGAACGCCCCCTGCGCGGCCGCCACGATGTCCGTGATTGACGGGTACCCAGACCCCCTCGGGTCATGAAAAAATGCGACGGGAGGTTTTTCCTTATTTTCGGCTTCTGGGGGCCCTCACCAGGCCTCGGGACCTTCAACAAACGACCCTGGAAAAACCGGTCCTGGGGAATGGGTCGAGACAATTTGGGGTAGACGTTATGGACAAATATTTGTTTTAAGTTTTCGATCATGTAACCTTTGCTAACGCGAAATATTCTGCTTTCACACCGATGACCGCTGGAAACTGCCGAAGACCGTGTCGGGCCGCCGTCCAAACCGCCGAAGACCGCCGAAGACCGCCGAAAGACCGCCGAAGACCGCCGAAGACCGTCGAAGACCGCCGAAAGGCCGCCGAATACCTCCGAAAGACCGCCGAAGACCGCCGAAAGAAACCCGAAGACCCCCGAAGACCGCCGAAGATCGCCGAAAGACCGCCGAAGACCGCCGAAGACTGTGTCGGGTCCTAACGCCCGCGGCGGGGCGCGCGCCCGCTGGCGGTCTTCGGCGGTCGATCGGCGGTCGTTAGAGGCCAAGGTGCGTGGCGAGGGGTCCATGATCGAACGCGTAAATTACGTCGGGGGTCTGGGTAAGCCACGTCAGGCCTGAAGGGGGGGGGACCGAGGAATGAGCACTCCGTTATCATTGCACCTCTCTTGCAGGCCGATGTTGGCAGGGGCGACGGCCGTATTGTCGACGTCGGCGCTGGGATGGGATGGGCTCGGGTCCAGTTTCCTGATGGCCTGGGAGGCCGCGCCTGTATGACATGGCAGTCTGGCGAGTTGCTGATGTCAGACCCGATGGCGTCGCCGTCCTGCACGTGGAGGTGCTCTCGCGGGGCCGCGGTCGACCCGATGTCTGCGCACGATCTGGTCGACCTTGGAGAGGTGCGGCTGGCCTTGGAGACGTGGCTGTTGCTGCCGATGCATGTTGGGGCCGCCTCGCGGTCGGGCACCCCGTCCCGTAACACTGCACACGTCGATGTCTGCGGACTCGATGGTCCTGCAGGCGGGGGAGGACGCGGCGGCGGCGCGGTGCGTCGCGGGCTCATCGGCCGACATCGCCAGCTGCCGCGCTTGGCCTGCCGTCTGCTGCGGGACCCCCCGCCCCTGTGTCGAGGGCCAGGCTGGGGGTCCGCGCCCCCGAGGCGGGCAACGGTTCCTCTTCCTCCTCCTCTTCCTGCTCCCCGCCGCCTCCTCCTCCTCCTCCTCCTCTTCCTCTTGCTCCTCCTCCTCCTCCTCATCATCATCATTATCATCATCACCATCATCATCCTTATCCTCATCCTCCTCCTCCGGAGTTCCGCGCGGATTTCTTGGGATCTGCGCTGGGCCCCCTTGGCGGGGGGTTTGGGCGGCCAAAAGGGGGGTGATGACTTGCGGGGGAGGGGGAATCATGGCGAGGGCTAAGTCGGGCCTGTCTCTCTACAGGGGGAATATCCAGAAATAGTCAAAACATATTTGGGGGACAATGTTTTTAATGTTGTTTGACCGTTTAGGGTATTGTTGGATATTGTTTTATCTTTCGTCGAAAATCCCCCTGTCGGAGGACACGCCCGACTTAAGGCGAGGGCCATGATGTCTCCCCATGGTGCCTGGAGCCTTCTCTTATGTGAACGCGTCCCCTGCCCCCCCTCGGGCCGCGCACGTGCCTCGGGCATGAGTTGTGCACCCCCTGTTCCCAAACCCCCGACGTCGTGATTTTGTCCACGACGTCGACGTCTGGACCCATTCCCCGCGACGGGCTTCTCGTCCTGACTCGTTTTTGAGGGTCCGGGGGCCCGGTGAGGGCTCCCAGGGGCCAAGGATAGTGACAACCCTCCGGTCGTGATTTTTTTCACAAGTGCGGTGCGGCGGCGCAGGTCCCCCGTCGTGAGGGCGCGGGGCTACGACAGCGGCCGCGGGAGCAGGCTCTGGCAGAAGGCGGGTGCCTTCCTCTTGGAGGACGAGGGAGCTGGGGGGAGGAGCGGGGAGGGGAGAGAGGCAAGCTAGGTGCGCTCGCGTCATATCTGACGTCCTACCCCTCCCTCCCATCCCTTACCATGGCGCTGATTTTCTCTATCCGCGGACGCGTGTCGTAGCGGACCTGTGGCTCCGCGCGCGCGTGCGTAGTGGGTGGTGGTGCGCGTGCGTGCGTGCGTGCGTGCGTGCGTGGTGCGTGGTGGTGGTGGTGGTGGTTGTGGTGGTGGTGTGGTGGTGTGGTGGTGGTGGTGGTGGTGGTGGTGGTGGTGGTGGTGGTGGTGGTGGTGGTGGTGGTGTGGTGGTGGTGGTGGTGGTGGTGGTGGTGGTGGTGGTGGTGGTGGTGCGGCGCAGTGGTGGCGGGCGGATGGGCGCGCGAGAAAGAGGCCCGCGCTGGGGCGAGAACGCCATCCTGAACGACGGAGGCCAAACACCGATCCGAAAATGATGCCCACGCTGCAGCGGGAGCACGATTCGGAACGATTCGGGAGCAGAAATAAGGCCGACGCCTCAGCGAGAGCAGCATTTTGGAACAAAACGCAGGCGAAAACCCGTTTCCCGGGAATTCTGTGTGTAAAAAAACAGTACGCGGGGGGGGGGTCGGCGATCACCCAACCGCCATCAGGGGAAGAGGGAAAGTATTTTCATATTGAGTAATTGTAGAAGGGAAGACGAAGGAGAGGGAGAAGGAAAAGGACGGGGAGGGGGGGCCGCTCGGGGTGGGGGGGTGGTCACGAGCCCCGGCTCCCTGGAGGGACGGAGGGGGGGGAGGGGGGGAGGGGGAGGGAGTCCCTCCCTCTGTCCTCTATCCATCCTCCCTCCCTCCTCCCTCCCTCCTCCCTCCCTCCTCCCTCCCTCCTGCCTCCCTCCTCCCTCCCTCCTCCCTCCCTCCCTCCTCCCTCCCTCCCTCATTCCTCCCAGAGAGATGTGAGGGGCGGGGGATGGAGGGTGAGGAAGAGGGGAGGTATGAGAGGGGGGGGAGAGCTGGAGGGGGAGGCAGGCGAAGGGACGAGGAGGAGGAGGAGGAGGAGGAGGAGGAGGAGGAGGAGGAGGAAATTCTTCACGCTTCGCGCATGCCCACCGGCTCCGTAGCCCTAAGCCATCTCTCGGGGGGGGGGGCCCCCCCTCCCGGGATCCCGGCTCGAGGTTGGCCGGCGCGGCCTGGGCGGCGCGGCCGGGCCGCGCGCCTCCGCCGCCGCCGCCGCCTCGGCATGGGCGCCCCGGAGACCCCTGCTGCCCGGAGGCGGCGGCACGTTCGCAACGCTGCGGCCCTCCGGCTGGCGGCCGCGGTCGGCGCCGCCGCGCCGCCGGGGCTCCCCGGCGCCCCTGGCCCGCGCCCTGCGGGCGCCGTCAGCGCCGCCGCCGTCTCTCGGGCGGCTGATGCCGCCAGCGCGGGCCCCCAGCCTGCTGGCGCTGCCGGCGCGATGGACGCCGCCTCCCCGCGGCGCGCCCACCGCGCCGGCGCAGCCGGCGCCGCCGGCCTGCGCCCTTCCGCCGCTGCTGGCGCTGCCGACGCCCCCAGGCCTCCCGCGGGCTGGTCGGCGCGGCCAGCGCGGCGCGGCGCTGGCCGCCTGCCCACCCCTGCCCGGGCTCCGGGCGCTGCCGACGCCCTCGGGCTGGTCGGCGCCGCCCGCCCAGGCCGCCCCGCGCCCTGCCCGCCAGGCGCCTCCGACGCTGCCGCCGCGGCCGCTGGCGTCGGCGCTCGTGGCGCGGCTTGCACGCCGGGCGCTGCCTCCGCGGCCGCCGCCTGTGCTTGCGCTGCCGCCGCCGCCGCGGCGGCGCGGGCCGCTCTCTGGGAGGTCGTAGGCGAGCTGGCACTGATTGCGGGGCTGGCTGCTGGGGATGCCGCTCGGCTGTGGTGTCAGACGCAGCATCCTCACAATTCTGACAGTCAGAGAGAGGTACCCTTGCAGCCCTGTGTCCTTTAGCGAACAAGGTGCCCTGGCATCCCCGTGTCCGGGTCCTGACGCGCTCGCGGGCTCCCCTGGCGGCCTGCAGACCTCTCAAAGACAAACAAGGCCCGTTAGGCCAGAAAGGAACAATGCGGCGGTGTCATCGGACTCCCAAGGAGAAGCAGGACCCGCTAGGCCAGAAGGGAACGGGGTTGACAGTCAGGAAGAGGTACCCTTGCACCCCTGCATCCCTGCGTCCTTTGGCGAACAAGGCACCCTTGCTTCCCCGTGTCCGGGTCCTGGCGCCATCGCGGGCACCCCTCCGCTGACTAAAAAGCATCCTCACCATCCCGCTGGCGACCCTGACCTTTCGTGCCCCCCGATGTCCGAGTCCTGATGCCCTACCGGACAACCCTGGCGGCCAGCAGACCTTTCCAAGCGAAGCAGGACCCGTTAGGCCAGCAGGGATAACAGCGGTTGCGTCATCGGATTCACAAAATGAAACAGGGCCCGTTAGGCCAGAAGGGAACGCGGTTTCGGTCTCATCGGTCTTCCAAGTTGAAATAGGCCCCGTTCGGGCAGAAGGAAGTCATGATGTCTCGACCCCCCGCATTCTCCCTGGCAGCCAATCAGAGCGTGGATCACAACAGCGCCCGACGGCAGTGACCCGCGACCGCGCTGGGAAGGCGCAGTCTCTCCCGATGGAGCCTCCGCTGCCATCGGAAGCTCGCACCCTGGATCGGACAGCGGTGCGACGGCAGGGCAACCATCCCCGACGGATGTTGAAGACCTGCCCCCGACGCGGTCGTCGCTAACAGCCACGACCCAACAGGGCCAAACCTCAGCTACGCCGACCCAGCGGGGCCCCGCGGGCAGTCCAACCCTGGCGACCAGCTGACCTCTCCTAGTGAAGCAGGGCCCCTTAGGCCAGCAGGGGTAACTGCGGTTGCGTCATCGGATTCACAAGATGAAGTAGGGCCCGTTAGGCCAGAAAGGGAACGTGGTTTCGGTCTCATCGGTCTTCCAAACTGAAATTACCCCAGTGCGACTCGACCTTGAAGTTGGACCCCCAAGGACAACAACATTCGTTGCTATGCTATGATATGCCATGCGATGCTGCGATATGCAGCGCTGCGCTATGGTATGATCTGCGATGCTGCGCTATGATATGCTATGATATACTAAGCTATTCAATGTCATGCAGTGCTGTGCGATGCTAATCTATGTTATGCTATGCTAAGCTGCGTTATGCTATGATATGCTGCGCTATGATATGCTATAATGGGCTATGCTATGATATGCGGTGGTGCGCTATGCTATGCTATCCTATGCTATGCTGTGCTCTGCTATGCTAAAGCTCATCGAAGTTAGGATGAATGTAGGCTACGCTGCGATAAACTTGTGTCAAGATGAAGCCAAGCTAAGCTAATATGACATAGGTTAAGCTAAGATGAGATAGGCGACGCTAAGGTAAGGGGGCGTAACTGGGGGAACCGCGGGGCGGATACTGGGGGAACCGCCCAGGGCGCTTTCCACTGCCCGGCCCCTTTAAGCCCAGAGAGCAAGAACCCTTCTAGGCAGAGCCTAGGTAGGGAACAGGACCCGTTTGGGCAGGAGGAAGTGGCGATGTCTCGAGCCCCCTCCTTGTCCCTGGCAGCCAGTCGCAGACTTGTGCTCCCCTCTCTCCCACAGGCGACCGAGGCATCCCTGCCCTCCGACGTCCGAGTCCTTACGCCCTACCGGGCACCCCTGGCGGCCAGCAGACCTCGCAAGAACACACAGGGCCCGTTAGGCCAGACGGGAGCGGATCCCAAGGAGAAACAGGGCCCGTTAGGCCGGAACGGGGCGGGGTTGACAGTCAGGAAGAGGTACTTTTGCACCCTTGCATCCCTGTGTCCTTTGGCGAACAAGGCACCCTTGCATCCCCGGACGTTCCTCGCGGTTCTGACAGTCTGGAAGACGCTCCCTTGCACCCTTGCATCCCTGTGTCCTTCGGCGAACAAGGCACCCCTGCTTCCCCCCTGTCTGGGCCCTGACTCCGTCGCAGGCACCCCTGGCGGACAGCAGACCTCTCAAAGAGAAGCTGGGCGGTTGCGTCGTCGGACCCACAAGGAGAAGCAGGGGCAGGGCCCGTTCGGCCAGTTGGGAAAAAAATGCTGTGACTTTGGATTCACCAGGAGAAGCAGGGCCCGCTAGGCCAGAACGGAACGGGGTTGACACTCAGGAAGAGGTACCCTTGCACCCTTGCATCCCTGTGTCCTTTGGAGAACAAGGCACCCTTGCTTCCCCGTGTCCAGATCCTGACGCCCTCATGGGCACCCCTCCGCTGACTAAAAAGCTTCTTCACCATCCCGCTGGCAACCCTGACCTTCGCGCCCTCCGATGTCCGAGCCCCGATGCCCTCCTGGGCAACCTTGGCGGCCAGCGGACCTTTCCAAGCGAAGCAGGACCCGTTAGGCCAGCAGGGATAACCGCGGTTGCGTCATCGGATTCACAAGATGAAACAGGGCCCGTTAGGCCAGAAGGGAACGCGGTTTCGGTCTTATCTGTCTTCCAAGTTGAAATAGGCCCCGTTCGGGCAGAAGGAAACCATGATGTCTCGAGCCCCCGCCTTCTCCCTGGCAGCCAATCAGAGCGTGGATCACAACAGCGCCCGACGGCTGTGACCCGCGACCGCCCTGGGAGGGCGCCACCGCGGGAAGGCGCAATCTCTCCCGATGGAGCGAGCCTCCGCTGCCATCGGAAGCTCACACCCTGGATCGGGCAGCGGTGCGACGGCAGGGCAGCCATCCCCGACGGATGTTGAAGACCTGCCCCCCGGCTTCTCTCGACGCGGTCGTCGCCAGCAGCCACGACCCAACAGGGCCAAACTTCAGCTACGCGACCAAGCGAGAACCCGCGGGCAGGCCAACCCTGGCGACCAGCTGACCTCTCCAAATGAAGCAGGGCCCGTTAGGCCAGCAGGGATAACCGCGGCTGCGCCATTGGATTAACAAGATGAAGTAGGGCCCGTAAGGCCAGAAGGGAACGTGGTTTCTGTCTTATCGGTCTTCCAAACTGAAACAAGCCCCATTAGGGCAGAAAGAAGTGGTGATGTCTCGAGCCCCCTCCTTCTCCCTGGCGCCACCGAGGAACCCTTGTCCGCCGACGTCCGAGTCCTTACGCCCTACCGGGCACCCCTGGCGGCCAGCAGACCTCGCAAGAACACACAGGGCCCGTTAGGCCAGAAGGGAGCGGATCCCAGGGAAAAACTGGGCCCGTTAGGCCAGAACGGGGCGGGGTTGACAGTCAGGAACAGGCACCCTTGCACCCTTGCATCCTTGTGTCTTTTGGCGAACAAGGCACCCTGGCATCCCCAGACGTTCCTCGCTGTTCTGACGGTCTGGAAGACGTTCCCTTGCACCCTTGCGTCCTTGTGTCCTTTGGCGCACAAGGCACCCTTGCTTCCCCCCCTCCGGGCCCTGACGCCCTCGCGGGCACCCTTGGCGGCCAGCAGACCTCTCAAAGAGATGCTGGGCCCGTTAGGCCAGAAATGAACGCGGCGGTTGCGTCATCGGAAACACGAGGAGAAGCAGGGACAGGGCCCGTTAGGCCAGTAGGGAACGAAGCTCTTGTGACTTCGGACTCAAAAGGAGAAGCTGGGCCCGCTAGACCAGAAGGGAACAGAGACGTTCTTCGCGATTCTGACGAAGAGGTACCCTTGCACCCTTGCCTCCCTGTGTCCTTCGGCGACCAAGGCACCCTTGCATCCCAGCGTCCGAGCCAGCAGACCTTTTCTAGAGAAGCTGGGCCCGTTGGGAACAACGGCCAGCCTTGCAGAGCCAGGACAACGAGGCCATCCGCCAGCTTGTCGACAGAAGCCCGTTCTCGCCCATTCGTCCTCCTCCCCCTTGGCAGCGAGTCTGCCCGAGCGGATAGCGAGCCGCAGCCACTCCCTCTCGAAGCCAGGGCCTCGTCGGGGATGGCGACGGACGCCCCGAAATGACCGGCGCCTGACAACGCGCTTGCGCCCGGAGCGACCCGCAGCATCCCCACATCTGGCGACCGCCTCGCGGTGGCAGATGGGGGCGCGCCCGCGAGCGAGGACAAGCACAGGTCCGTTTGCGAACGCCATCGAGAGGGGCTTGCCCCCGCAAGCTACAGAGCCGCGCTCCTCTCTGCCCCAGCCGCCGGGGGCGATCTGGCTCCTGCCTGGAGGCCAACCGCACGGCCCGCCCCCACCCGCATGGCCTTGCCAGGCGTTCCCGGCCGAGCAGCCGCCGTGCCGCGCGAAACCATAGGCGACTCTGGCGGCGGGCCCAACCAGGCGGGGCTGTCGCAGAGTAGCGAGCGACAGCAGCATGCGGAGCAGGAGCCCGGTGAGCCCGACGAGAAGGATGCGCCTGCCGCCCGCGGGGAGGGCACGGAAACGGTGATGGCGCAGGAATCGGAACAGGGGCACAAATTGGCAACCACCCGCTGCCACTCCCATGGCCGGCTCTCAGCACCCTGGCCCCTCCCTCCCTGGCAACGGCGCGAGCTCGAGCACCGAAGATCGGCGACAGCCAAGCCGCAACGATCCTCCAGCGCGTTCGCCTGGCAACGGGTGGAGGCGGCTTTCCAGTTTCCCTGCCGCCCCTGGGTCGAAACCTGGCCACTGGCGACGCCGACGCCGCTGGCGGGCCCGGCGTGCGGCAAACGATAGGCGGCGGACGCAGCAGCAGCCACAGCAGCAGAAACAGATGCAGCAGCAGCAGCAGCAGCAGCAGCCGCCGCTCCAAGGACCTGCCGCCGACTACCCCGCCTCGGGAAGCGAGGCCCGCCGCGCGCCAAGGGCCTGGGCCCTTAGACCCCGACACGGGACAGCAGTTGTATAGAACCGAGATCAGCTGCATCCAGTGGGGTCTCCCCGGGGAGACCCCTGGCGAGACGATAAAGCGGCCCCAAGCCACCCTGGGTGCGATGTTCACAGGCGCCAGGCACGCGTTCGCCAAGCAGCACAGCCAGGGCGCACCCGACCCGCGACGACACGAACAGCAAACCTGCGTCAGCTTCCCGCGTTCCTTCCGCAACCACAACTGCGATGTGAGGGCCATGAGCGACGCGCTGAACCTCGACGTCAACTGGGTTCCGTTGCAGCTGCGATTCCCGAGCCGCAGAGACGGCGCGGGCAAGGGACGCCAGGTACCCCCCTGCAGCGAGGCGCGAGGAACGGACCAGAACAGACAGCCGTCAGCCACAGCGCAGGCAGCGACAGCGGGTCTTGTCGCCCACCCCCCCCGACCGACCGACGGCGCGGCGCGATGACAGCCTGCGCCGACGGACGTGGAAGACTCGCCCCCTGTCCGCCCTGTTTCGGACGAGACTAACAGCCGAGACCCAGGCGGAGCAGCCGCACGCGACTCAGGACAGCATGCCGCCGATTCCTGACTGCCCCCGCCCGCCCCCCCCCCTCTTGCAGCCCTCTGCCCCCCCCCTCCGTGTACCCTGGTCGCCAGCAGGGCCCATTTGAACATAAGGAAGCGGAGTGACTGCCTCACCCCTCCTTCTCGCAAGCACACGGGGCACCCTCTGCGTCCGATGTCGAGCCCACGCGCCCACGCGGACAGTCCTGGCGGTCATCAGAGCTCACAGGAGGTAGCAGAGCCCATCCGGTTTGGAGGAAGGGGGACGGCAGCCTCATCTGTCTCAACAAGAGGAACAGGGCCCGTTGTACCCGTATGAAGCGGAGTGACTGGCTCTCCCCTTCCCCTCCCACGCGAACGAGGCACCCTTGCCATCCGACCTCCGCGCTCTGGCGTCCAAGGGCACACCCCTGGTGGCCGGCAGATCTTGCAAGCACCCGACGTCCAAGTCCCGACGTCCTTGCGGACGACCCTGGTGGCCATCAGGTCCCTCATGGGAAGGCAGGGCCCGTGGGGCCAGAGAGGGGCGGGTACACCGCGCTTCAGGTCCCACCAAGAGGACCTGGGCCCGTTTGGCCGGCAGGCAGGGTGCGACTGGCCCTCCCCGCCCTCCCGCAGGCGATCGAGGCACCCTTGGTATCCGCAGTCCGTACCCTGGCGCCCCCACGGGCAACCCTGGTGGCCAGCAGACCCCTCAAGGAGAGGCAGGGCCCGTCTGGCCAGAGGGGGACGGAGGTTCGGCCCCAGCGTCTTCACAAAGAGAAGCAGGGCCCGTTAGGACAGAAACGGGCTGCGCCACGGCGTCAGGGTTGCCGCCTTCTGTGGTACCTCCCTGCATCGTGGCGCGTGGAACGGGCCGGACGCGGTCGCTGTCTGCCACGGCGCAGGCTCGACAGCTGGCCCCGCCGCCCACCCCCCCCGGCGGATCGCCGTGCTCTCCTTCCCGCGCAAATCGCGGTTAAACGTGTTTGGCGCGTCTTTCCCCCCGCGCCCCCGGGCGCCCTCCCGGTTCCCTCGCCAGCTCGGTGGTGCCATTCCCCACCGGTCCTGGCTTTTTTTTTCCGCGCAAATCGCGGTTCGCCTCCCTCTCGGGTGAGGGCTACTTCATCCTAGGCACCTTCGTGGCTCCCCTGCGCCGCGGCCGCGACCTTGGCTGCTGTGCCGGTGTTCACCCCCGCGCCGTCCGTCCGCGTTTGTCGCCATCCCTGGTGTGCCGACCGCGGGTCGCGCTCTTTGGCCGCGCTGCAGCTTGGCTGCTCCTCGCACTTGTGCGTTCTGCTGCTGTTGGACCTCCTGGCCCCGGCCACCCTTGTACTTCGCAGCCTGCCAACGCTTACGTCCCCTCTGGGCACCCAATTCGACATCCGACAGTCGGTTCACTTGGCTGCGGCCACCCTGGTACCTTCGCAGTTGTCAGGGGGCTTGCGCCCTTGCATCTAATTCCACGTCTGCTGCTGGCCGTGGTCGACGGCCCCCCCGACTACCTGCAGTTTCCGACGCGTTGCATACGTGCACCCTGGCAGTATTGTTTTTTAGCTTACAGCCAGCCCCTTCCACTCGCCGGTTCGCCGCCGAGGTGCTGCGTGAGGCTCTCGCCGCCGCTTTAGGTGTGGCTGCGCCCCATCGCTTTAGGCAAATTCGTCGTTGCGTGTCCCGCTTCTACTGGACCCGCCGCTGGCGCGCTCGCCTGCAGCCGCTGACTAAAAACGTGTGCCCACCAGCCCATTCAAAAGCCGTGCCCATGCGAGCTGACGGGAAAAGGGACGAAGAGACACATGTAGGGAAACAAAGCGAGCAACCAGGGTGAACCGAGAGATCTCTGGGAGCAAGCGGGTGGCTTTGGAAGGCCTCTTTGGGCCATCCCTGGGGGCCGCGTGGGGGCGAGGGAAGAGGAGGAGGAGGAGGAGGAGCAGGAGGAGGAGGAGGAGGAGGAGGACGAGGAGGAATAGGAGGACGAGGACGCGGATGAGGACGAGGACGAGGAGGACGAGGACTAGGATAAGGACGACGCGGACGAGGTTTTATGGAACCATCTAGAGGTGTTCTTGCGGCTGCTGCTGCTGCTGCTGCTGGTGCTCTCTGGGAGTTTTGGGGGCAATCTTGGAACCCTCTTGGTAACCTTGGAATGCTTATTGTGATCATCTTGGAGGCCATCGATTACAGGATGGGGGGGTCCACAATTCAGCTCCCCCTTCAGGAGCCCGCAAACTGCTTCTTGGGGCTCTCTTGGAGCTCTCGTGGGCGCTCTTGGGGCGGTCTTGGGGCCGTTTGGAGCATCTTGGGAGCCATCTTGAGCCAGCTTGGGCTATCTGAGCCATCTTGGAGGTCATCTTGGACTCGCTGAGGCCTCCCGGGTGCCTTGTGGGGGCCCTCTTGGGACCTTCTTGGAGCCCTTTTGGGGCTCTCTTGGGGCTCTCTTGGTAGCCCTGGAGCGCCTCTGGGGGCCATCTTCGAGGCCATCGATCAAAGGAGGGAAGCTCCCGATCGAGGTCCCCCCCATCGGGCCTCGATCCTCGTGAGGGGTGTCAAATATTGGCCCTCCCAGGGGCCGAATAAGGGCCCTCCGACCACCCGCGATACCCCCCCAGAAAGTCCAGAGTATGGGGGTAGGGTGAGGGGTCAAGACTCCCTCCTCGCCCGCAAGCCGTCTCGCTCATTCCCACCCGCCCTCCCAACACATACGAAACACCCGAGTCTGGCCCGAGCCTCAGCATGTTCAGCAATCGTTTTTGGATGGGCAGCAACTGGGGGCCAATCCGCCGCCGCCGCCGCCGCTGCCCCTGCTGCCAAATCGCCGCCGCCGCCGCCGCCGCTGCCCCTGCTGCCAAACCGCCGCAGCCGCTGCTGCCACCGCCACCGCCGCCGCCGCCACCGCCGCCGCCGCCGCCGCAACCGCCGCCGCCGCCGCCGCCCCCGCCGCCGCCGCCACCGCCGCCGCCGCCGCAGCCGCCGCAGCCGCCGCTGCCGCCGCCGCAGCAGCCGCCGCCGCCGCCGCCGCCGCAGCCAAGTGTACTCTGTATTGTTTTTTGATAAGGGTGGTGGGGGGAGGCCGCATCGGGTTGGCTGCGCATGTTCCGAATTTGGAGGCAGAGTGTGTGTTTGTATTGTTTTTTACAAGGGATGGTGGGGGGGCCCTCATGGTTCCTGGTTGGCTACCAATCGCCTGGGGGAGGGGGTGTTCACTTATAGGGAACAGTGATAAACCCCTCCCCGAAGGGGAAGAGGGGTTTTCGGATGAGGACAGCAATACTCTCGTTAGACCACCTACGCCCAGAGGGCTGGTGGGATTTGTTCGACATCAGCAGCCACGGAAGCCGTGCGGAGACGAGGCGTGGCCTGCCTGCCGGCAACACCCGCCGCGGGAGCCGGCTTTACTAGAAGGCGCCTTCGCCGGGCCCTGAGCGTCAACAAACGGCTCGGGATGACAAGCCCGCCCTGGGAAGAAAAACACACCCCAGACGTGCTCGCGTCGTGAAATAAGCGCGACGGGCGGTACTTGGCTGTTTTCGGCCTCGCTGGAGGGCCTTCACCGGGCCCGTCAACAAAACGATCCGCGGGAAGAGAAGCCGGCTCTGGGAGAGGGTCGTCCGGTCGTCCAGTCGCCCGGTCGTCCAGTCGCCCGCAGTCGCTGGTCGCTTGGACGCCCGGTCGCCCGGTCGCCCGGTCGCCCGGTCGGGCGCCCAGTCGTCCGGTCGCCATGTCGCCCCGGCCCTGCTCTGGTAAAGTGGCGATATCCTTGGGTCGGGCCGGCGGAGTTGTTTGGTTGAGACTTCTCATCATTTGCGGTTCTGCAGCTTGCAGTGTGCGACAGTTCTTTTTGCTCGGATGAAAGGCGGGACGATCTTTCATAATGTGGTGTTCGCTTTCGTCCCGCGCACATTCTCTTTTAATTTGCAAGAGTTTCATGGATGGAGGGACGTTCTTCATTAAACTGTGGTTATATCCCTTACACTGGTCTGAAGCAAGTCGCAAGAGTTCCACGGTTTTTCCTCAATGTGTGTTTATCGCCTTAGCACCGTGCGCAGTCGTTTTGAAGTTCGCAAGGGCTTCACGGACGGAGGCCAGGAGGTTCTCATCATGTGATTTCGTCGTAACTTTGCGCGTATTATCCTCGCAAGTTCGCAGGAGCTTCATGAATGGAGGGCAGGTGGTTTTCAATAGATGGTTCTCGTCTCAGCGCTGCGGCCATTCGTCTTGAACGTTCGGCAAGAGCTTCACGGATGGAGGGCGGTTCCTTTTCAGAACGTGGTTTTCGCCTCAGCGCCACGCACATTCGATTTAAAAGCTTGCAAGGATTTCACGGGTGTTGGGCGGGTGGGTTTATTGTGGCTCTCGTCTTAAGGCCCCCTTCATTCGTTCTAGAAGCCTGCAAGAGTTTCACGGATGGAAGGCGGCTTCTTTTCAACATGTGTGTCTTGCCTTAGCGCCGGGCACATTCGCCTTGAAAGCTCGCAACAGTGTCACAGATGGAATGCGGTTCTTTTTCTACAACGTGGTTCTCGAATTAGCGCTGCGCACATTCGTCGTAGAAGCTTACAAGTGCTTCACGGATGAAGGGGTGGTTGCTTTCAAAACGTGTTTCTCGCCCGCAGCGCCGCGCACATTTTCTTTTTAAAGCTATAGCTGCGTGCGGATTCTGATGGCTGCCGCCCCAGAAACGGCATCCCGGCACGATTCAGGGCTGCCTGGGCGCAACATTCACGTTGATTCGCGGTGTTGTCGTCTCAGACATGGTGTCCTGGCACGATGCAGGATCGCCAGGACGCAGCATCACAGTTGTTTACGCGGCGTTAAAGTCCAAAAAGTGGTGATTTGGCACGACTGAGGATTCTCAGACGGTTGTCTTCCAACCAGGCGTTTCCAGCAGTGAAAATGAATCCTCGCAGGGCCCCATGATGGAGGGAGGGTGTGTTGCAACATTTTAACGCGCCTTGGGCTTACAGTGTCCTCTCCCCCTCTTATTCCACCTTCTACCCATACTCCTCTTCCTCTTCCTCCTCCTCCTCCTTTTCCTCCTAATTAACTGTCCTCTTCTTTCTCCTCCTCTCACCTCCTCCTCCCCCTCCTCCTCCTCCTCCTCCTCCTCCTCGTCCTCCTCCTTCCCCCCCCCTCCTCCTCGTCCTCCTCACACCTCCGTCCCCCTCCTCCTCCTTCTCCTCCTACTCCTGCTCCTCGTCTTCCTCTCTCCTCCGCCCCCGTCGTTCCTTTTCCTGCGCGCCCTCACGTCCGAATCCCTCGCCGCCTGGTGCCCCGCAGACCCTGACCTACCCCGCCGGCACGAGGAGCGCTGGCGTGCGCCAGCTGTCCATAGTCAGGCCGGCGGCACGCCGCGGCGGGGCGAGTCGTCGACTACACCCAGCCACTCGCAGAGGGGGGTGTGGTTAGAAAGTCCAGGGTTCGCTGGGGATTGGCTTCCTTTCAGAGTCACCGACATGTTCCGAAAACCCTCCAGGAAGTATTCTGGGAGGGCTTCGCGGGGGTTCGGGAAGGATTTTCGTCGTTTTAGGGGGGAAGCCAGTCCCTAGCGAACCCTGGGCTTTCTAAGGGTATGGGGAAACCCAGACATGCTCGCGTCCTGCGAACATCCGGACGGGAGGTTGTGGCAGTTTGGGGCCTCATGGGGCCCTCGTGCCGATAGAGATATGTATGTATGTGTATATGTATGTGGAGGTGTATGCCTATGTATATGTATATGTATATGTATATGTATATGCATGTGTAAAAATATGTGTGTACATGAGTATGTTTGAATATGTTCTGGCTATTTCTATTTTTCGTCCAAAATCCGCCTGTAGGGGGGACACACCCGACCAACCAGTAGCGTCTTGCGCGCTTGTTTTTTTTGCCCCCCCCACCCACCCCACCCCACCCCGCGCCCCTCAAAAAAACCCGCGCACCAGAGGTCATTTTCCCCCAGGCTCACTCTTGCGTGTGGCCAATCGGTTGCAGTCGTCGTCGGCGGCGACGTCGTTCGTCGTCGTCGGACGAGGAAGGGAGAAGGATGAGGAGGATGGCAAAGAGGGATGCTGGAGGATGAGGGGATGGGGTCAAGGCGGGAGGAGGGGAAAGAGGATGAGGAGGATGATTGATTCGGGTGAGGAGGAGGAGGAAGAGCAGGACTGTCCTGGACTATCCGGGGTCTGCACTGCACGGCTAAGCGTGCTCGGGCTCCGTGGACGACTTGCGCGTCGTAGTTCCAAGAAGTGCTCGGTGCATTGCGGAACTAATGCTCACCGACCAAAGCAAGGAATGCCCATCGGTGCAGATCAAGCTGGCACCCAGACCACGGTTGCGATGCCAAGGGCGCCCCTTTCCTGGCCGTACTCGTAGATCCAAGCGCACCTTGGAAAGTTGCACCCACTGCAGACCGTCAAGCTGCAATGGCTACGTGCCGTGCTTCTTCGCATCGGTCACAGCCCATCTGCCGCCTTGACTGGCACGGGGTAACATGTGAAGTATCTGTGTTGGTGCGGGCCGTTGCTATTGAGCCTGGCGATGCTTCATCGGTTCCACTTGAAGTGCCTCGCGGCCCCTCCCTCTCCCTCTCTGTGCGTCCCCTCCTTCCCAGACCCCCGACGTCGTGATTTGTTCACAACGTCGACCCCCAGAGGTCTGGACCCCTTCCCCGCGACAGGTTTCTCATCCCGACTTGTTTTTTGACGCTCCCGGGGCCCGGCAGGGGCCCCCCGAGGCCGAACATGGCGAGAAACCTTCCGTCTTGATTTTTTCATGACCCGGTGGGGGTCCGGGTCCCCTCCTTCCTGCTCCTCCCCCTCCCCCCCCCGTGTTCCTCCCCCGTCTGCGCGAGGCCCTGCCAGGGTTCCTGGTGCTCTGCTGCCGGATATCGCATGCGCCTCGCAGCCTGCCTTCACGGAGCCTCCAGGCGCGAGCTTATCGGCGCATGCTTGCAGCGCCCGGTCCCCCAGGAGCAGATGGGCGTCGCAGCGGAATTGTGGTCGTCTGCCCAAAAATATTGGAGCAGACGGTTTTTGACAGTTTCCGGCCTCTCGGGGCCCTCGCTGGGCCTCGGGAGTGTTAGAAAACGATTCAGGACGAAACACAGGCCCTAGGGTTACGATGTTCCTTGACCGCCCGATTCTGCTTCGATGCTTCAGCGGGTGCTCGACATGATTCTTGGCATGTGGTCTTTGAGCACGACGGGAGCCACAACGCCCTGGCACCGAAGTGGAGCGCCCCGATTTCCACCGTGGCGTGCTGTGTGCCGGCCGCCCGCGCAAAAGGAAAAGCCACCGAGAGCGAGGTCGCGCCGCCGTCTCGCGCGGCGGTCTGCTTCTCTGCGCCGCTCGCTTTTGGTGTTTGCCGCTCCGCACGGGGGTCGGGAGGCCTCAATGGGGCGCATTCCAATGATTACGGGATTGTCGGGGGGGGGGGGCAGAACCCCCACCCTGACCCGTCGATTCGTGAATTGTCCGCTGTCGGTGCTCGAGAGGGCGCCGCGGCCGTCGTTTTCCAGTCTTGCGCCCGCCAGGTTTGGGCCCGAGGTCGTTTTCACTAAACCACGTTCTGCTAAAGGGGGTTCTGTCCATCCCCGAAATGGCCAAACGACGAAAAGCAAGCAAATGCTGATCACATTCTGAATGAAGCCGCGTCGCCCGTCGCGCGTCTGAAACGCTGTTGTTGCTGACCCCCCCCCCCAGCGTTTGCGCGCGGTCTCTCAAGGGGGGGTGGTCGAGGACCAAGAAAAGAACTTCCATAAGCAGCGCCTGGGCATCGTTTCTGGACGGAGCGATTGGACGCGGGGGACGTGTAAGGTATGGAGGATGCATCCAGCCGCGAAGGACCCCAAACATGTTGAAGAGCCCGAGTGAGACTCTGAATCCGACCGTGACGGACACCAAACGAACAGACGAGAAAAGCAAGAGAATCTCGACGACAAGAGAAAAGGCCGACGACCAACAAAAAAGGCCGACGACAGAGAAAAGGAGGCCGACGACAAAATCAAAATTCAAAACAACAACTGACAGAGACAACACATCGGAGGAGGGCAACACAATCCGCGGGCCGCGCAGGTCCGCGACAGAATCCCAACTGGCGATGCCACAATGCTCTCGGAAGACGTGCAGCAAGAATTGCGGAAGCGTCATTCGCGCTGTAAATTCAGACAGGGATACTGACCACGGGGCACATTTGTCATGCGCTTCGGTCGAGAAATTGCTCGTCGCGCGTTCCGCGCGCCCCGAAGGCTCGCGTCCGCGTTAGGATTCCGCGCGCGCACTGATGCTTTCGCGCGCGCATGGCGCTGTGGGATTGGCGCGTGGTTGAGATGCGCGGGCGCAGATGCCATCGC
>CAUYUJ010016434.1:184410-191910 GCA_963575745.1 Prorocentrum cordatum | reverse complement strand
CCAAGATCCCGAGCCGCATTTGCTGACGGTCTCGGGGCGGGGGGCCGAAAACGGCCAACAAAAATCCCGCGGCGATTTTCTTGGCGCGAGCATGTCTGGGTTCCTTGCCTCCCCTGCTTTTCTCGTTTAGGATGCAACACTGGCCCAGTCTGGTTCGGTCCTGCTTAATCCAGCTTCATCCCGTCAGATCCACCTTGCATCTACCAGCCTTATTTGTGCACCCTTGGTCGGCAGCTGACCTGACCTGGTGCATTATAGTCCCGCCTGGTCGGGCTCAATCCCGCGCACATTCTGGCTCAATCCCGGGCTCAATCTGGCCTTCTCTGCACATGGCTCAATGGCCCATTCTCATCGGCTTTATCATAGCCCTAACACATTCTGGCGACGACCTCCCGGGAGCTGCCTCGGACCAGGCTTCCGCTTTCGCCTCCCCCAGGCGAGGACTGGGAGGGCGAGGACGACGAGGGCGAGGACGACGACGAGGGCCACGACGACGCCGAGGTCATCGAACACGACGACGAGGGCGACAGCGCAGAGGAGGGCCACGACCTCCCAAGAGCTGTTTCCCCAGACGTGCGATGTCGTGATTTGTTCAATGCGGCGCTCCTGGAAGTCTCGGCCCTCCTCTCCCCGGGGCCGGCTTCGGGGGTGAGTTTCGGGAGGGGGGGGCCCGTCGGCGGGCCCAGGCAGGGCTGGCCATCCCCTGCCTGGGAACAAAGGGTTCTCCTTTGATGGGCGCCCCCCCCCTTTATTTACCCTCTCTCTCCCCCCTTGACCGTTCCCAGACCCCCGACGTAATGATTTTTTCATTACGTCGACCCCCAGAGGTCCCGACCCTTTCCCCATGACCGGCTTTGCATCCTGAGTCGTTTTTTGACGCTCCCGAGGCCCGGTGAGGGCCCCTGGAGGCCGAAAATTAGGAAAAACCTCCCGTCATGATTTTTTCATTACTCGAGGGGGTCTGGGTTTCCCCCTATGGGTATAGTGAACCCCCGGGGCCGGCCTGTCCTCCCGAGTATAGGTTCTTGAAGGTCCCGGAGAGAGGCCCGGCGAGGGACCCCAGATTAAGTGGCCCAGAGCCGCCAACAAGAAATGTCAGCCCTGATTTTGTGCCGGGCGCGCTTCAATCGGGCCGGGCGAAAGGGGGGGATTCCCAGATGGTCTGGTACCGGAAAAAATTTCGGTAGCGATTTCGACGCACCCCGAATTTCGGTAGCGACCGGATCTTCGTTTGAGGGCGTTGAAGTAGCGGATTTCAGAACGCTCTGATACCGGTATTGGGCGCTACATTTCGGTATTTCGGTAGCGACCGATCTCTGCGGAGCGCTACCGGAAATTTTCGGTAGCGGACCATCAGGGGGGGATTGGGAAAGGGGGGGTTACGAAATTTGCTGTATGCAGCTGGTTTCGGCCTCACCGAGGGGCCCATTCCTTGATACACAGCCGCCTCCGGCGCCGGGAGGCGCCGGGAAAATCAGCTACGCGAGCTGATTCTCAAACCCCCGTTTTGCTATCCCCCCCTTTCGCCCGACCCGAGCTTCCGCGGCGGCGGTGGCGAGAGAGGTCACCGAATACAATGACGAACGAGGGCGATAAGAAGACAACAAAACAACGATGACGAGGGCGACGGCGGGGACGAGGGCGGGGATGCGGGCGACGGCGGGGACGGGGGCTGCGGCGGGGACAAGGACGGGGACGACGAGGGCGAAGACCAGCACCCTGAAAAAAACGGAACATCCAGGCAAGCTGTTCGGAATTGGCGGACTACATAATCAATTTACCCCAAACTTGCTGTCTCGCCGAATCTACGAAACAGTACCATGTGCTGTACATCGACGAACACTGAGCGTGTACATCTACGAACATTCAATGTGATTTTTGGGGTACGGCAATTCTGTATTCGAGCCCCTCTTCGAAATATGGAAGACAGGGGGAATCATCCTGGGCTTCGTTCCCACTTCCTTGTGTGTCCGAAGCCCTCCCGCTTCTGCAGCCGCCTCGGCCCAGGCCGTCTCCCCAGACCCCCGACGTCATGCTTTTTTCATGGCGTCGAGCCCCAGACGTCTCGACTCCGTCCCCGGGACCGGTTTCTCGTCCGAAGTCGTTGGTTTGGTCCTGCGGCCTGGCGAGGGCCCCCCGAAGGCTGTGCATAGCGCACAAAAAACCGCCCCAGATACCTGGCTGCTCCAATGTTTGTGGAGGCGTGGTCCCTGGATGTCTGGATTTTCCCAGTGCTGGTGCTTCGCCCCGAGCCGTTTCCTCACGGTCCCGACGGAGGCCGAGAACGGCCCAGAACCAGCCGCCGCGTCGGATATTTGGGGTCGTGATTTCTTCATGGCCCTCGAGGGGGCCTGCGTCTACAGCCGCCTCGGCCCAGACCGTCTCTCCTCACCAAGCGCGTTGCACTGCTCGCGAATTGCCTGCTCGCAGACGGTGGAAAAGCCCGTGTCTTCCTCTTATGTCATGGATCGTGATTCTCCCGCGGCGGATCCAGGCCATTGGCGAGCTGTTACTTGGCGCGTCGTGGAGCGCGCTTCCCAGGCCCCCGACGTCGTGCTTTTGTTGACAGCGTCGATCCCCAGAGGCCTGGACCCCTTCCCCGGAACTGGCTTCTCATCATGCGTCGTTTTTGGACGCCCCTGGGGTCAGACAAGGGCCCCCCAAAGGCCGAAAAATTACGAAAGACCTCCCGTCGTGATGGGATGATGATGAGGAGGAGGAGGAGGAGGAGGAGGAGGAGGAGGAGGAGGAGGAGGAGGAGGAGGAGGAGGTGGAGGAGGAGGACGAGGAGGAGGAGGAGGGGGAGGAGGAGGAGGAGGAGGAGGAGGAGGAGGAGGAGGGAGGAGGAGGAGGAGGGAGGAGGAGGTTGGAGGCGAGGTCGAAGTGACCGAGGAGCGAGTCGAGACACCGAGGGGATCGAGTCGAGGCCCCCTCCTCCTCCTGCTCCTCCTCAGGATCCCCCTCCTCCTCCTCCTCCTCCTCCTCCTCCTCCTCCTCCTCCTCCTCCTCCTCCTCCTCCTCCTCCTCCTCCCTCCTCCTCCTCCCTCCTCCTCCTCAGGACCCCCTCCTCCTCTCTCCGCCTCCGCCCACGTCCCGAGGCGCGCCGTAGGCGCAGAGCGCCGCAGCGGCTCCGCGCATCGGGGGGCGGGGGCGCCCCGCGCTGGCGCGCGCCCGCGCGCGCGACGACACCATAACGATGGGCTCCGACGGGGCGCCCGCGGCGCGCAGCCCGGGCTCCACGCCCGGCCTCCGGCCCGGAGACCAGGCCGGCCACGCAGATGTCTGTCCCCAGTCGCGTCGTGAAGCGCGAGGAGGAGGAGGAGGAGGAGGAGGAGGAGGAGGAGGAGGAGGAGGAGGAGGAGGAGGAGGAGATGGAGGAGGAGGAAGAGGAGGAGGAGGAGGAGGCGGAGGAGGACGAGGACGAGGAGGAGGAGGAGGAGGAGGAACCGACTTAGCTCGTCCCGAGCCGTTTCCTGAGGGTCATGGGGCCCGGTCCGGGAGGAGGAGGAGGAGGAGGAGGAGGAGGAGGAGGAGGAGGGGACGGGCGTTTTTATTTTCTCGTAGATGTATTTCGAAGAATGAGAAGATACAGCAGCAGCAACAACATTAATTTCCAGACTGTTCGCCCTTCTATGCTGGAGTGTCCAATAACGCGTCTTGCCCAAACCCTCGATACCCGCCGTCTTCGTCTTCGATCGAACCCCTTTTGGTGGGTATACCTTTCTTCGCTGCAGGCCGGGCCCTGGCAAGCGGCGGGGCGGCCGCGGACCGTCGGCCTGGCCAGCGGCAGCGCTGATCGGCGGGGCGGCCGCGGACCGTCGACCCGACCCCAAGAGGGACGGACAGGGGACCGACGACGACGACGACGACGACGACGACGACGACGACGACGACGTCGATGACGACGGCGACGACGACGACGACGGCGACGACGAGCGAAAGCGAGAGCGAGAGAGAACGACAGCAGGGCCACGAAGGGCACGCAGTAGGCCACGAAGGGCGACAGCGGGGACACGAAGGGAATGCGTACGGGGCCACGAAAAGCGCGAACGATCGGGGGCCACGAAGTGCAGATCATGCGGGGCCACAAAAGGCAACTATGGGGCCACTGAGGGTAGCAAGTGGGCTACGTAGGACAATGAGGGGGGCACAAATGGCGATAGCGGGGCCACGAAGGGCATGCACATGGGGCCACAATGGGCGCGACTCCTGGGTGCCTGGGTGTCGGGAGCGCGGCGCTAGGGGAAGTTATAAGAAATTCCAACGCAAGGCCAGTCTTCAGCAAGTTGCAAAGCAAGTCTCCAGCGAGAGCGCGACTCCAGAACGCCGTGACAGCGATTCCTGGATAAATTGTAAGTAAGTCCCAAGCGAAGGCGCGATTCCTGAATACAGTGCGAGGAAGTCTCGGGCGGGAGCGGGGGTCCTGACTAAATTGTAAGGGGGTCTCAAGCGGGAGCCGTTGTTGTTGTTGTAACCCGGGAGCCAGGGGCCCAGTTTGAGCAGGAAGACTTTCCCTGTCAAAAAACAGGGTGCGAGCGTCGATGGGCACACTTTGATTGAGAAAAAAGCAGTATGCACCGGTGGGGGGATCAACAATAATTATTCTTCAAAAATGAGAATTCAACAACAACAACAACAACAACAACAACAACAACAACAACAACAACAACAACAACAGCAACAGCAACAGCAACAGCAACAACAACAACAATCATTTTAAGACCGTTCGCCCTTATATGCTCGAGTGTCCAGTAACGCGTATTTCCCAAACCCTCGATACCCGCCCCCTTCGTCTTCGATCGAACCCCTTTCGGGGGGTTCACCTTTCTTCCTTGCAGGCCGGGCCCCGGCAAGCGGCGGGGCGGCCGCGGACCGTCGGCCTGGCCAGCGGCAGCGCTGATCGGCGGGGCGGCCGCGGACCGTCGACCGTCGATCGACGACGGACGACGACCGTCGACGACGACGACGACGACGACGACGTCGACGACGACGACGACGGCGACGACGAGCGAAAGCGAGAGCGAGAGAGAACGACAGCAGGGCCACGAAGGGCACGAAGTAGGCCACGAAGGGCGACAGCGGGGACACGAAGGGAATGCGTACGGGGCCACGAAGAGCGCGAACGATCGGGGGCCACGAAGTGCAGATCATGCGGGGCCACAGAAGGCAACTATGGGGCCACTGAGGGTAGCAAATGGGCCACGTAGGACAGTGAGGGGGGCACAAATGGCGACAGCGGGGCCACGAAGGGCACGCACATGGGGCCACAACGGGCGCGACTCCTGGGTGCCTGGGTGTCGGGAGCGCGGCGCTTGGGCAAATCTCAGGAAATTCCAGCGTCAGGCCATTTTTCAGTAAGTTGCAAGCAAATCTCCAGCGAGAGCGCGAGGAAGTCCCAAGCGAGAGCGCGACTCCTGAATAAAATGCGAGGAAGTCTCGGGCGGGAGCGGGGGTCCTGGCTAAATTGTAAGGAGGTTTCAAGCGGGAGCCGTTGTTGTTGTAACCCGGGGGCCAGGGGCCCAGTTTGAGCAGGAAGACTTTCCCTGTCAAAAAACAGGGTGCGAGCGTCGAGGGGCACACTTTGATTGAGAAAAAACAGTATGCACCGGTGGGGGGATCAACAATAATTATTCTTCAGAAATGAGAATACAACAACAACAACAACAACAACAACAACAACAACAACAACATAAACATAAACATAAACATAAACATAAACAACAACAACAACAACAACAGCAGCAGCAACAACAACAACAACAAAAACAACAACAACAACAACAACAACAACAGCAGCAACAACAACAACAACAGCAGCAACAAAACGGCCCCCAGGAGCCCTCGCCGGGCCCCGGGGCCGTCAAAGGACGACTCGGGACTAAAAGCCGGTCCTGGGGAAAGGGGTTGGGACTTCCAGGGGCGCTGTTTTCCAAAAATCGGGCCGTTTTTTTTTGGTCGGCCCCGAGGGGCGCTCGCCGGCCCCCGGGGCCGTCAAAAATGGCTCGGGGCGACAAGCTGGTTAGGGAAAGGGTCGGGGCCTCCCAGAGGTCCCTTGTCGTGTTTTTTTTGTTTTTTTCAATACGGGGCTCTCAGAAGTCTCGACCCATTCCCCAGGACTGGCTTTTCATGCTGAGTCGTTTTTTGTCGGTCCTGGGGCCCGGCGAGGGCCCCGAGAGACCGAAAATTGAGAAACACTTTTGTCGTGATTTTTTCAATGCGTTGGATCTCTGGGTTCCAGAGGCGCCGTCCTGAAAAAAACAGGACGTCGCATGTCTGGGTCGGGATCCCGCAAAGGGGGGGCCCCAGGGGGGGTGTAAGTTCGATCGGTTTTTGCACCGGAGCACCCAAAGCAGATGCCCCCCCAGCCGCCGGCAACTCCCGGGTTGTCGATGGGTGGGAATGCGGGGGGCATCTGTTTGCAACAGTTCGGTGCACCAGCAGATCGAACTCATGCCCCTTGACCCAGACCCCCTCGCTTTGCGAAAAGATCACGACGGGAGGTTGTTGTGTTATTTTCGGCCTTACGTACTGGGCCCTTGTCGGGCCCCGGGAGCGTCAAACAACTCGGGATGAGAAACCGGTTTTGGGGAAGGGGTTGAGACCTCTGACGTTGTGAAACAATCATTGGGATGAGGGTTGAAAATTTGAAGCGGCACCGCCTGAGCAGCCCTGAGCTCGTTTCCGCTTCCGGAAGGAACCCCGCAGCAGCCTGCCTGAACCGGAAAGCTGTCCCGAGAGACCTTTTCTAAGCGTTTCCCAATACGTGTGACCGGAAGCTCTCCAGAAGCTCCTTCGGAAGCCCCTTCCAAGAGCTTCCAAAGCTTGTTCGAAAGACATTTCGACAGCCTTCTGGCGCTCCGCTATGCGGGCTTTGGGCTCCGATCATCCCGGAGTTCCGACGGTCCGAACAAGATTGGAGCGGCCGGTGCTTGGCCGTTGTCGGCCGTGGGGGTCGGGCGCAGGGTCCCGGCAATGGTGTTTTTATGGGCCATGCATGGGCGTTGCATCCTCGATTGCTGTGTTCGGCGGGGGAACCAATTCAAGCTCCCCGCCTGCGCCCATGCGCGAGACTTGCGGGCGAACGCAGCAAGGGGTCGGGGGGCTCGGGAAAGGCGACGAAAAGGCAACGTGTGCCGAGGGCGCAAAAGAAAAGGCTGGAATAAACGAAAGCGGTGAGGTAAGTGTCAAAATCTGCCCAGCCAATCTGACATGCGGAACACTGCGCCTCAGCTTTGGGGATCTTGAAGGCCAGGGCAACATATGAATTCATAGTGTGCGGAAAAACAATGTGTGAATTCACATTTCGGGAAAAGGAAAGTGTGAATTCACATTTTGGAAAACAAGAACATGTGAAAACAAGAACAAGAACATGTTGGAATTTGGGGTAAGAATCTTTGTGAAGGGGCCAGAATGTGAATGCACAGGTTGGGAAAAAAGGGAAACGTGAATTCACATATTGGAAAAAGGGAAAATGTGAATTCACATTCTGGGAGAATCGTG
>CAUYUJ010016434.1:131910-179410 GCA_963575745.1 Prorocentrum cordatum | reverse complement strand
GGCCACGTGCGACACCACTCGCGCGATCAACCTCCTGGCAGGTTTTGAGACGCCCGAGGTGGGGTCCGTCACCGACTTGAGTGGCCCCTCCGCCCTGATCTACAGTGATGCGCGGGGCTGCGCTCGGCCCATGCCCCCGTGCCGGGGAATTCGTTCACTCCGAAGGAAGCCTTTGATGAGCTTCTCGGGAGCACGCCCTCGACCTACACTGATGGTGACGAGACTCCCCCCGTTCGGCCCTACTCGCGCGACTTGGTCAGCTGGCCGGCCAAAGGCAACGCGCCCGTGCCCCTGGCCACCAACGCGCCGCTGGACTTGCTCCAGTACTTGACAGAGGGCCAGCGTGACGTGAGGCTGCGGCAGCCGCGCGAGGTGCAGCAGGCGCGGCAGGGCGAGGGTCTGCCGACACTGTATGGCGACACCATTTTGAAGGAGGACCGCAGCGCCTACATCGGCTTCATCCAGGACGGCCTTGCCCGCGGGATCTTCCGCCTGGCGCGTCGTCGGAAGGAGGCCATCAAGATATTCTTCGTCAAGAAGAAGGACGGCAAGATCCGCATCGTGGTGGGCTGCCGTCGCAGCAACCAGCACTTCGTGGACGCGCCCAAGGTGCACCTCTTCCCCGGCAGCAGTTTCGCTGAGGTGGGGGTCCCAGAGGGTCGTCAACTTTTCTATGTAGGGGGAGACGTTCAGAACGAGTTCTACCAGCACTGCATGCCGGCCTGGCTGCCCTACTTCGGGATGGACGCTGTGAAGGCGAGCGAGGTCGGCATCGCACAGCTGGATGGGCAGTACCTGGCCGGGGGCACCATGCTCTATCCTCTGATGAATGTGGTTCCTATGGGCTGGAAGTGGGCACTGTACATCGTTCAGCGCATTCATGAACACGTGCTCGATGGAGTACCCGGGCTGGGGCCACGACGTCGGGCGATTGACTTTCGACCACCGCCCCTACCAGGGGAGGGCGCGCTGCACGCGGTCTACGTGGACAACGTGCTGATCGAGGGCCACGACAGGGACGAGGTGACGCGGCTGCGCCGAGTTGCGTGCGAGGCGCTGCAGGCGGCGGGCAACGCCACCCATGACGAGTCGGACGCAGCCGAGAGCATGGAGATGCTGGGCGTCGCGCAGCAGGGGCAGCCTTGCCGCGTCGCCATTGCGGCCAAGCGGTACTGGAGGCTCTGGAAGGCGCCCGAGTGGATCCATCGCCGGCGGCCGCCGATGACCAGCCGCCAGCTCGAACGGCTGATTGGCCACTTTACTTTCGTAGCCTTGCTAAAACGTGAACTCCTCAGTCGTCTGCGTGCTAGCTATGACTTTGCCCGAGGAAATTTTAAGGAGCCCAGGATCCTTTGGAAAAGCGTTTTCCGCGAGCTCCGCTCGATCCAAGGGCTTCTGATTTTTGCCTCTCGGGACCTGGGTCCAAAATGGTCCCAGGATGTCCTGCCTTATGATGCATGTGAGTCTGGGCGCGCTACAGTAAGGGGGGCCTGGACGGTGGGAGATGCACAGTCTGTAGGTAGGTGGCATGAGAGATGGCGGTTCAAGAACGACGAGGACCCAGCAGGGTTCAATCCGCGCGCCAACGCGTTGAAGGACGTCTCGGTGCTGGGGACTGGAGTCTGGGGAGATAAGGAGGTCGATTTCAGCAACGTCTACGTTAATAGGGAGTTCCCCGAGGTGCCCGCGAACGTGGTAGAGTCTACGTCGTGGTCCGTCGAGCGGTTCCAACCCGTCTTCACGTATGAGCCGATACATGTCACCGAGATGCGAGGTTTTTTGGGAGCTATTCGACAGGCCGTGCAGGATCCAAAAGATTGGGGTCGTTCGTGGTTGATATTGGGAGATAATATTGGGCTCATCTTGTCTCTCTCCAAGGGCAGGTGTCGAGATCCACGTCTTCTCATGCTCCACCGTAAGGCCGCGGCGTGGGCTCTAGCCACTCGATCCAGGTTCGCATGCCGATGGGTACCTTCCGAACTTAATCCCGCCGATGGACCCTCCCGCAAGCGAGAGCCATCTACGAAGAGCAATGCAGTCAGCGCCAGTTTGGCGGCCAAATCATTTTCGCCCGAGGAGCAGGTCAGATCAGAGCCAGCAGGCCACCAGCCAGCCGAGGGCGCCCGGCAGGCCGAGCGAGACGCAGGAGGGCAAGCGGCAGAAGACCGGCCTGAACGTGTCGAGCTTGGTCGGGGCCAACCACCGAGCTCCGGGTCATCCGATCCTGGGCCTGCTGGAGATCAAGGAGGCCGAGGCGAGAAGGAGCTGAAGTTGCAGCAGAGGCGAGCCGCGAGGCGACTGGCCACCCACGGAGAGCTGCGGGACACGACAGAAGGCCCCGGTATCACCGAGGAGGCCTCGCTGACGCTGAAGACCCGAGGTCAGTACAAGCGACTGCTCTCGGATTTCCAGACGAAGCAGAATGTCGTGGACCTCAGCCTGCACCCGGCGGAGGTGGACGCCCACGTGGTCTGCTACTTCGATCGGCTTTTTCTCGAGGGCAAGGCGCCGTCGACAGGAGAGAAGCTCATCGCAGCGAAACAGTATGTTGTACTGGTGTACAATGCCAAGGGTATGATGACCCTGCCCAGGGCGACGCGGTCGCTGCGGGGCTGGCGCCGCTTGGTGCCCAGGAGGACCCGCCGACCCCTGCCGTGGGAGGTGGTGGCCGCGATCGCGGTGAACCTGCTGCGCATGGAGGGACTGTGCATGGCGCTGGCCTGGCTGCTGATGGTGGACACCTACATGCGGCCCGGAGAGTGCCTGGACCTCAAGACCTCGCAGGTGCTCAGGGCAACGTCGCAGCGGCACATGGCGTTGGCGGCCATCCTGCTGCACCCCGCCGAGCACGGCCAGTCTAGCAAGGTGGGGGCGGTGGACGAGAGCCTCATCGTGAGTCGCCCCTGGCTGTCGGACATACTGATGATGTACGTGGACGCCCGTCCCAGCGCGGGCCCCCTGTGGGACTTCAGCCTGAAGCAGATGAATGCGAGCTTCATCGCCGTGTGCGGCGTGGTTGGCATCAGCTACCTGAAGCCCGTCCTGTACATGGGGAGCCACTCGGGTGCCAGTCTGGATCGACTCCACAACCGCCTCGACCTCGCCGAAGTACAGCGTCTGGGAAGATGGAGGAGCATGGCGTCGGTCAGGAGGTACGAGAAGAGGGCCTTGGTGCAGGACGTCTACAACAAGCTAGACCAGCGCAGCCGTCTCATGTGCACCAGGTGCGCGCTCGAGCTCGAGGCAACCATGCTGAGAGCCGGCAAGCAGCTTCGCGCACACCGAGGCGTGCCGCCAGGAAAGGCTTCTTCGTGATTGAAGTTTTCAGCGGGTGTGGCAGCTTCAGTCGAGCCGCGAGACGGAGGGGGATCGATGCGTTCGCCTTCGATATTTTTACAAGGCCCGCAGGGTGATGTCACACGTGTCAGTGTACAACGGCGCATCCGAAGGTTGATCGCACATCCTCGCTGCCTCGGCCTGCTCTGCGCCCCCCCGTGTACCACGTACAGTATTGCGAGAAGGCCGATGATTCGTTCCAAGCAACATATCCTTGGGCTGCCAGATGTTCAGCCCCATATTCGGAGACAGCTCGAGATGGGGACCCGCCTCATGCAGCTGACTGCCCAGTTCTGTGCCTACGCTTCTCAGTGCAGCGTACCGTGGGTCATCGAGAACCCGCAGACGAGCCTGATCTGGTCCACCCCCGAGTTTCAAGGCCTCTGTCGAGGCCTCAACGTCGACAACGTAGTGACTCACATGTGTTGTTTTGGGGCCAGATGTAAAAAAAAAAACACGACCCTCTGGTGCGCTGGACTGATAGGAATCGAGAACATGATTTTCAAGTGTGGTAGCTACGGAACTAAGCCCTGTGAGTACTCCAAGCAGCCCCACATCGTGTTGACTGGAGGGGACCCTCTGGGGGTCCGCTGGACCAAGCGTGCGGCCGCTTATCCCTATCGATTTGGGTCCTGCCTGGCCAAAATCTTCATCGACAATGGGTTTGCTGGAGTACTGGGGGCCGCCTGCTGTTCCGGTATTTCGGTGGTGCCTTGGGCGAAAGCTAGACTGAACTGGAGCACCTCGAACCGCTAACGAGTTTTGCGTATTTTGGATGGTATCAATGTTGTCAGGGCGCCGACGCGCCCCCGCTCAGGTATGTCCCTGGATCCGTGCCGCCTCGACGCACCAAGGATTGCAACAGAAATCAGGTTCAAGAAAAACTGGAATGGCATGACTGATCCTGCTCCTCCTCCCCCTCCTCTTCCTACTCCTCCCCCCCCTCGTCCTACTCCTCATCTTCGTCCTCCTCCTCCTCCTCCTCCACTTCCTCCTCCTTCCTCCCCCTCCCTCTCCCCCTCCTCCTCCTCCTCCTCCTCCTCCTCCTCCTCCTCCTCCTCCTCCTCCTCCTCCTCCTCCTCCTCCTCCTTGTCCTCCTCGCTCCTCCTCCTCCTCCTCCTCTTCGGGTCGCCTACGGCCCCGGGGGAAACCATGCACGGCCTATAGCCCCGTCCTGAGTCCCAAACGGGTCCGGAGCTTGAAGCGGACAGGGCCAGGCCCGGAGACTTCGTTGGACGACGACGCAGATCGTCACGGGGGGAGGCCCCGACATGCTCGCGTCCTCGTCCCCGTCGTCGCCCTCGTTCCTGTCGTCGCCCTCGTCCACGTCCTCGTCCTGGAGGGCTTCTCCGAAAAAAGGCTCAGGCGACCCGTCCTCCTCTCTCCCCCTCCTCCTCCTCCTCCTTCTCCTCCCCCTCCTCCTCCTCGTCCTCCTCCTCCTGCTCCTCCTCCTCTTCCTCCTCCTCGCTCCTCCTCCTTCTTCTCCTCCTCCTGGTCCTTCTCCTCCTCCTCCTCCCCTCCTCCTCCTCCTCCTCCTCCTCCTCCTCTCCTCCCTCCTCGTCCTGGTCCTCCTCCTCCTCCTCCCCTCCTCCTCCTCCTCCATTTCCTCCTCCCCCTACTCCACCTCCTCCTCCTCCTCCTCCTCCTCCTCCTCGAGTCGCCTACGGCCCTGGGGGAGATCGTGCACCTCGCCCCCGTCGTCGCACTCGTCCACGTCGTCGTCTCCGCCTTCGCACTTGTCGTCGTATTCGATGACCCTGGTGTCGTCGTGGCCGTGGTCGTTGCTGCGCCGCGGGTGCCGCGGAAGAAAGAGACTGTAGACCCCCATTCGTCGGACCTGAGTCCTTCAGTAAGGCTGCCGGAGAATAAGACTGACTGAAACAATCCGGTCGTCGCGCGTCTGGGAACAACGGTCGGCCACGCGCAGAGGAGGGTACATAGTGGGAGGGGGGGAGACTTTTTGGAAACACCCCTGCTCCTGAGAAGGCGCGGACCTTGTCTGTAGATGTCAGGCCTCGTTCGGGCTGTTACGCCACCATCCTGCGGCTTCGGCGCGTGACACTGAACGTTCACGCCCCCAGGCGCTGTCGCCCCCATGCTCGCATTCCCCACCTGCCCCTCCACACCCTCTCAAGGAATCCCTGGAGTCAATCCTTCGACCCTCGATCCAAGGAGCCCCTGAAAGTCATCCGTCCTCCTCCTCCTCCTCCTCCACATGATCTATTATCTATGCTCTCCCAAAGTGATAGTTTTTCATAACAGTCAACGGGGACGCTTGGAAGCCCCCCAGAGGCGATGCCGAAACATGGCCCCCACTCCCGAGTAAAAGGTGAGGAAGTATCAAGCGGGAACGACGAGGGAGGACGGAAGGGGAAGGCAGGAGGGGGGAGGGAGGAGGGAGGCAGGAGGAGGGGGGAGACAAGGGGAACGAAAAGGGAAAGGCGGAGGGAGGAGGGGGGAGGGAGAAGAGGAGGGGGTGGAGGGAGGAAGAGGGAGGAACAGAGAAGGAGAGGAGGAAGGACGAGATGATGAGGAGTGGAGGAGGAGGAGGAGGACGACGAGGAAGAGGAGGAGGGGAAGGAGAAAAGGGCGCTAGTCCAGCGCGAAACGAGAGGAACTCTCGCGCGGGAGCGCTGGTTTTGTCGGGGCGGGTTCTGTCGGCGGCGAGCAAGAGTGCCGCCTTGAGTAAAAAAAGGGAGGAAGTCTCGAGCGGGGGCGTTGTCGTTGCTGGGGGGCGTCGCCGATGAGAGAAAAAGTAGCGCGCCTGTCCAAGGTAAAACGGGAGGGGTCTCGAGCGGGAGCGCTGGTTTTGTTGAGACGGCTGCTTTCGGCGGCGAGCAAGTGCACCGGCCCTGAGTAAAGATGGAGGAAGTCTCGAACGGGGGCGTTGTTGTTCTTGGGGGGCTGGCTTGGGCGGCCCCCCAACACGCTTGAGCGTGAGCTTCATTTTCAATGAAAATGCAGCCGGCGCCTTGACGACAGCGCCAAGGCGCCGATCAAGGGTCCAACAATAATAATTGTTTCGTAAATAACATTTAACAACAACACCAACAACAATCATTATACCCTCATGCGCGAGGTGTCCACACGAAACATGCGACCATAATGATAACCATCCACGTAATTGGGGACTCTTGTTTTATAGCGGGGCCCGTTATTCCCATTCCCAGACCTCCCGCCCAATGAAGTCTTGCAAACACCTCCTCCAAGGAATTCAAACATATCCCGCCTCGAAAACACATGCCCGCGCCTTGCTGCGCCGATGCGATACCGCCAGTGGAACCCCAGCGAAAGGTAAAGCATAAGGAACTTTATAACGACAGGATTGCCTTGGTGGGGATGGGGCTGTCGGCGGTGAGGCAAGGAGTTGGCCTTGAATAGAAAAGGGAGGGAGTCTCGAGCAGGGCTGCTGTGGGGGGTGGCGCCAATGCTGAAGAGAGTAGGGCGCTAGTCCAGCGTAAAAGAAGTTTCGAGCGGGAACGTTGGTTTTGTTGGGACGGTGACTTTCGGCGGCGAGGAGGAACACCGCCTTGAGCAAGAAAGGCGGAAACATCGAGCGGGAGTCGTGGTTTTGTCGGAACGGGTGTTGCCGGCGGCGAGGGACAGCACCGCCCCGAGGAAAAAGGAAATCTCGAGCGGGAGCTTTCTTCTTGCTGGGAGCGGCGCCAATTCAAAAAAGAGTATGGCGCCAGTCCAGCGTAAAACGGAACGAACTCTCGGGCGGGAGCGCTGGTTTTGTCGGGGTTGCGGTTTTCGGCGGCGAGGGGAACACCGCTTTTAGTAAGAAGGGGAGAAACATCGAGCGGGAGTCGTGGTTTTGTCGGGACGGGGGTTGTTGTCGGCGGCGTGGAACAGCACCGTCTTCAGGAAAAAGGGGGGAGCCCCGAGCGGGAGCGTTGTTCTTGCTGGGAGCGGCGCCACTTGAAAGAGAATTGGCGCCGGCCCAGGAACGGAAGGAAGTATCGGGCGGGAACGCTGGTTTTGTCGGGGCGGCGGCTTTCGGCGGCGAGGAGGAGCACCGCCTTGAGTAAGAAGGGAGGAAACCTCGAGCGGGAGCGTTGTTTTTGATGGGGGCGGCGCCGATGAGAGAAAAACAAACGCGCCAGTTCAAGGTAAAACGGGAGGAAGTCTCGAGCGGGAGCGCTGGTTTTGTTAGGACGGTGGCTTTCCGCGGCGAACAAGAACATCAGCCCTGAGTAAAAAAGGAAGATTGTTGGGCCCCCTGGTGCGCGCCCCCCCTGCGCCGCCTAGGCCGCAGCTACATTTTCATCATTTTCGTGAGGAAGCCTCAGAAAAGAGGGTGTGTACAGGATCCGGTTGTTTTGTTGTAATCCGCTTTCCCTTGCGAAAAAACAATAGAAAAGGACGCCTTCACAACGTGGTATCTTCCCTCTTCCTTCGTCCTTCCCCCTCCCCTTCCTCCCACTCTCCCTCGTTCTTCCCCTCCTCCTCTTGCAGGGCCCGCGCCAATTCCAATGGCGGGCAGAGAGATGTACGCCCCCGAAGGATTGTCCGCCCGTTCCGGTTTGCCCGTACGTCTAAGCCCGCCGTCCCCAGCAAAGAGAAATAATCCCCCCGAAAGGGGTGTGATCGAAGACGAAGAGGGCGGGCATCGAGGGTGTAGGGTATACGTGTTGAATGACTCGCGGGCAAGTAAGAGCGTACAGCCTTAAAATTGTTGTTGTTGTTGTTGTTGTTGTTGTTGGTGTTGTTGTTGTTGTTGTTGTTGTTGTTGTTGTTGTTGTTGTTGTTGTTGTTGGGGGGCCGGTTTTGGCGGTCCCCCAAAGTGCTCGAGCGTGAGCCGCATTTTCAATTAACATGCAGCTGGCGCCGAGGCGAGAGCGCCAAAACGCCTTTAAGGCGTCCAACAACAATAATTGCTCAATAATTAACACTCAAGAACGCAACAAGCAGAATTATCACCACGAGTTCGTTATTCAGCCACGCACACGGGGCCAATGAATGACCGTTCAACCCCCTTCACTCTAATCAGAGCCCCGAGTCATCAAGGGTAACTCGGGTCAGGGCGAGCTCGGGCTCGTTTTGCCGGAATCCGAACCCGAGTCACCCTGGGCCCGAGCTACCCTGGATAATTCGGGCGTCCAGAGCCACAAATCATCAGGGGTGGTTCGGGTCAGGGCCAACTCGGGTTCGTTTGTCGGGAAGCCAAACCCGAGGCCCCGAGGTAGCCCGCATACTTTGGGCGCCAAAGGTAAGAACTGACTCTCAGAGTTTTGCTGTGGCCGGTGTCGGCCTCCGCGGGCCCTCGCCGGGCCTCCACGGACCGTCCCAGAGCGACTCGGGGCGAGAACTGGCTCAGTGGAAGGGGTCGGGACTGCTTCTGGTGGCCCCGCGTGGAAAAAAACATGCAGGCTTCGGATGCCGCGGTAGTGAGGATTGCGCGAGAGCGCCCTGGCTTCCAGTGTCGCGCGCCGCGCTGGCGGCCCGCGCACAGGCCACGGCGTAAGGCCAGGTCGTCTCGCGTGGGATCCGCTCCTTCTCCTCGCCGACCTGGCTCCCGGACCCCCGACGTCGTGATGTTCTCATGGCGTCGACCCCTATATGGAGGGCTGAGCCCATTCCCCAGGACCGGTCTCTCAACCTGAATGGTTTTTTTTGACAGCCAGGAGGCCCGGTGAGGGCCCGCCGAGGCTGAGCATATAGAGACACTTTCCGTCATGATTTGTTTTTCTATGACTCGAGGGGGTCTGGGTTTCGCGCTCCCAAGACGAGCGGTTCCGGAGCAAGCAGGCGACAGGCCCACAGCGGTTGACAGCTGGGCGAGGGACCAGAGGGCCCAGGAGGAGGAGGAGGAGGAACGCGGAGGAGGAGAGAGTTGGGAGTTGGAGGAGCAGGCGGAGGAGGAGGAGGAGGAGGAGGCGGAGAACCCAGGCCCCCGACGCCCTGATTTTTTAACGGCGTCGACCCCCAGAGGCTCATCGAACCCCGCCTCCCCGGGACCGGCTCTTCATCCTGCGTAGCCCAGACCCCCTCACGTTGTGAAAAATTCGCGACGGGAGGTTTTTCACTATTTTCAGCCTCCGGGGGCCCTTCCCAGGTCCGGGAGCGTCAAAAAACGACTCAGGATGAGGAACCGGTCACGGAGAATAGGTCCAGACCGCTGGGGGCCGACGTCATGAAAAAATCATGACGTCGGGGGTCTGGGAGTGTCGCTGGCGGTCCTGAGGCCGGATAGAAGGGCCCCCATGGAGGCCGAAGATAGGGAAAAGCTTAGCGCCTGGGTTTCTGTTCATGACCCGCGGGTGTCCGGGAAGGTCGCTGCGTCACCGTGCGCAGGTCCCGTTTTTCCTTTCCCAGCGCAGGTGGTCGTCTCGGGCCTCGAGTCGCCGGAGGGCAGGCAGCTGAACGGGCAGGAGAGCCGCGGGCACGTCGCGCCCGTGCCGCGGCCAAAAAAATCGGGCTGTGCACACACCCAGACCCCCTTCGCATCGTGACCAGATCGTGACGGGAGGTTTCTGGCCACAGCCAACCCGCATACCGCAGAGGAAGGACGCGTAGCTTTCCCAGAGGATGCCCTTGCATCCTCCTCGCCACCTCGGCCCATCCTCTTGGCCGCTCTCCTCGGCCGCGCCCCGCTCGAGAAGCTTCGGCGTGGCCTTCCCCAGGCCCTTGCGCCCTCACTGCGCCTCCTTCTATGATTCCATGATGCGGGCCGGCTGCATCTGGGGCAGCCAAGAGGCCCTTGCCGAGCCTCCGGGGCGTCGAAAAGAGCGACTCGGGATGCGGCAACTGGTCCCGGGGCAGGTGCCGAGGCCTCTCGGGGGGCGAGGTTTCACATCACGTCGGGCAGGTCCCTGTAGGCTCTCCAGCGGGGATGTCCAAGAACAGTACATGCATGGTCCGGGGACGCTGTGTCGAGCAGTTCTGCTGACTCTTGTTTTTTTTGTGTGGTTGACTCTCCTCCCTTTCCTCCTCCTCCTCCTCCTCCTCATCCCTTTCCTCCTCCTCCTCCTCCTCCTCCTCCTCCTCCTCCTCCCTTTCCTCTTCCTCCTCCTCCTCCTCCTCCTCCTCCTCCTCCTCCTCCCTTTCCTCCTCCTAGCTCCGCCTGCAGGAGGACACGCCCGACCTATAAGCTCCGCGAGAAAATCACGACGTCGGGGGCCTGCGGCCCGGGTGCTGGCCTCCACCGGCCCCCCGACAGAGTGCGGTATAGGTTCGCGTCGTGTCGACCGGCGGCGGCCCCGCCGCGGGCGTCCCACGGTTGACGCCGGCGGCGGCCCAGAATCGGTCGAAGTTTAGCGCCCCAGACATCCAACGTGCGTATTTGAAAAAAATCAAAAAAACGATGGTGCTTCTCGATGTTCGGCCTCTCGGGGCCCTCGCGGGGCCCAGGGGCCGACGAAGGACGGCTCGGGATGAGAAGCTGGTCCTGGGTCCTGGGGAATGGGTCGAGACTTCTGGGGGCGCCCCGTATTGAAAAAAATCGAGACACCGGATCTCTGGGGTTCTTCAGGAGGGGAAAAACCCACAGACACAATGAATCGTCGATTCCCAGGAAAATATAGGAAAATATGGGAAGTGGGGGGAATACATAAACCCAGAAAATATGGGAAAGTGTGGGGGATCCTGTTATTTGTGTGCATTTATTTGTGTGTCCCAAGGCCCCTTCAGAAACGGCCGATCGTTCGAGGTCGCACGATCCCCGCGGCGGCAGGAACCAGCGCCGGCGTCGGCGCGGCACGAGCCTGCCGTGTGGCCGTCGCCTCCTGCGGCGCCCCGTGGGGCGCTGCGCGGAGCGCTGCGCGCCCCAGGGTTGAGGTTAAGTCGGGCCTGTCCCTCTACATAGGGCGACGATATCTATACATATCCACTGCTCCCGGCCAGGCCAATCCTGGGCCCAAGAGCTGTGTATACGCCCTCCTGGCTTGGCCAGGGAGGCATATACACCGCTCCTGGGCCCAGGATGGGCCTGGCCAGGAGCAGTGGATATGCATAGATCTCGTCGCCCTATCTACAGGGGGAATATTCGAAAGTAGTTTAAGAAACTAGTCTGGGGACTATTTTAAAAATATGTTTGGACCATTGAGGAGCAAGGTTGGGGTATTTTTAATTCTTCGTCGAGAATGCTCCTGTAGGGGGACACGCCGGACTTAAGGTTGAGGTGTTTAGACCGTTCTGGGCTACTCGGGGGGCCTTCTGGTCGGTTCACCCGAACAAGTCGACTAAATCGGCACCAGTTCAGTCGACGTTGGCATTCGAGAAACGGGTGCTGATCGGCGTCCCCAGTCGGTTTGGCTGATCGACTGGTGTGTTGCCCGATCTGTTGCTCGTTGTTTGGACGTCGATTTGCTACCCAGCCCAGGCCCATCTCGAAGGCGGAGCCGTGTGCACGTGGAGTGCAGTTGGAACTTTTCACGCGAGGGCGTTTTGCGAAAGGGTGTTTTGTCCACCCCCCGAGATGAGGTCAGCTGGGACTACAGTGGGGGCCCATGCCAAGACCACCCTGCTTGCCTCCAGGATGTCCTGGGTGTCTTGGGTTTCGATGGTTTCGTTATGGAAAGCGTGAAGTTCCCACACCAAAACTGAATCGGCGCCCTGGGTCGCAGCGTTGGGTTTCTTGAGGAAGGTTTCTTTTGGATCGGGCCCAGCTGTACCTGTTTCTGCGACCACAGGTAGCGATCCGTCCCCCCTGAGCCGCTCGCTCCATGTGGATCGGACCCCGCTGTACCTGTTTCTGCGACCACGGGGAGCGATCCGTCCCCCCCGAGCCGCTCGCTCCGTCCGCCCCCGAGCCGCTCGCTCCGTCCGCGGCCTCCGGGAAGGGTCGGGACTTCCTATTTTGTATCAAACTTCACGACGTCGGATGTTTGGGCCCGTATCCGCGGCCTCGCGGGCCGGGCCCCTGATCCGCGACCCCGCGGATACGGGGCGTTCTTTCGTGGATGTTCCGCGCGGAACGTATCCATGCGACCGCGCATGCGCGGGATTGCGCCCCCGAATCCATACCGCGAGGCGTGGATCGATACCCAGATTTCTGGTGCTCTAATATATTCGATGCGTGGACCCCCCGAGGTGCGGACAACTTCTCCAGGGCCATCTTGTCAATGCGTTTTTGACGGTCTATAGGGTTCCGTCAAGGGCCCCGGAGGCCGAAGATAGCCCCACATTGGCCGCTCCGATGTTTTGGAGCTTCTGGTATCTGCATACGGTCTCCGCTCGTGATCTCCCTCCCCAGACATGCGACGTCTTGTTTTTGTCAGGATTGCGCCCCCGGGAGTCCCGACCCTTTCCCCGGGGCCGATTTTTCATCCTGAGTCGTTTTCTGACGCTCCCGGGGCCCGGCGAGGGCCCCCCGAAGCCGAAAATTGCGAAACATCTCCCGTCGTGATTTGTTCATAGTTCGATGGGGTCGGAGAGGTCGACAGTTTCTCCTCCACCTCCTCCCTCCTCCCTCCTCCTCCACCTCCTCCGCCTCCTCCTCCTCCTCCTCCTTCTCCTCCCTCCTCCTCCTCCTCCTCGTTTTCCTCCTCCTCCTCCTCCTCCTCCTCCTCTCCTCTTCCTCCTCCTCCTCCTCCTCCTCCTCCTTCTCCTCCTCCTCCTCCTCCTCCTCCTCCTCCTCCTCCTCCTCCTCCTCCTCCTCCTCCTCCCCCTCCCCCTCCTCCGCCTCCTCCTCCTGCTCCTCCTCCTCCTCGGGTCGCCTACGGCCCCCGGGGAAAGCCGCGCACTGGGAGGAGGGCACCGTGCTGCGCTTCGTGGAGGCGAAGGGCCGCTTCGAGGTGCGGCTCGACGAGGGCAGGGTGGTCAGCCTGCAGCCGCGCAGCCTGGGCCTGGCGCCTTCGCTCGTGGACGACTCGGGGTGGGCGGCAGGCTCGCCACGATCGACATGGGCACAAAGCTCCTCCTCCTCCTCCTCCTCCTCCTCCTCCTCCTCCCTCCTCCTCCTCCTCCTTCTCCTCCTCCTCCTCCTCCCCCTCCTCCTCCTCCTCCTCCTCCTCCTCCTCCTCCTCCTCCTCCTCCTCCTCCTCCTCCTCCTCCTCTTAATTCTACAGGTGGCTCGTTGCCGCGGCCCTTTGGGAGGGCCCGCTCGCACCGAGCCCCCAGCCGCCGCGGGCCCGCCGCAATCACGGGCCTGCGGTGCCGCGCTGCGCCCCTGGCGCGGCGCGCCGAGGCGGCGCCGCCGCCATCCCGTGCGGGAGGTCTCGCTCGCGGTCGCCGGCCTGGCACGGGAAGCTGCGGAGGCGACGGGCCAGTGCCCGCCACGCCTTGCGGCTGGCGAGGGCCCGGGTGGCCCTCCGCGGGCATCACGGCGAGCACGTCGAGGCCGCGGTCATGCCGCCGAAACCTCTTAATGCTGCTGCTCCTGGCGCTGGCAACCGCAAAGTGCTGCTGGGACCTACGAAGCCCTTCTGGAGGTGCCCTGGCTGCCGCCAAGACGGGCTGTGGGCCAACAGGGTGGTGAGCTTCTGCGGCCGCGACGCCCCGCCGCACATCATCCGCAAGGCGCAGCAGGCCAACCAGGAGGTGGTGGCCCAGCGGGAAAGCCGTGCTGCCCGACCCAGGGCCAAATCACGTGCGTGCCCTGCTGCAGAAGGCGCTGTCGGAGGCATTGCAGGGCACCAGCGCCTCGAAGCCAACATCGCCACGCTCACGGCAGTGCTCGAGCGGTTCACCATTGGTGGGGTTGTGGCCGGCCACCTCTAGCAACTCCATTCCGAGCGCCCTGGAGCTGATGGCGCAGCACCTGATGCCGTAGCTGCAGCCCCAGCCGTCGACCCTGAGCTCCAGGAGGTGGAGGCCAAGATCGTCAGCCTCGAGAAGACGATCCCCACCCTCCGCTCAGGAGGCATCGACGTAGCAAGCCTTGAGCAGAACCTCGCCAAGCTCAAGCACCGCAGGGTCGCCATCAGGGGGCCGCATGCCGAGGTCACCTCGCTCGGCGCCAAGCTGGACAACGCCAAGGCCCGACGCGCGCAGCTCGAGGCAGACCTTGTGGGCAAGCAACATGACGTCGCCGCAGCTCAGAAGCTGATCGTGGAGGCCGGGGCCGCCGTCGACAGCCAGATGACCGCCATCACGCAGGCCATCGCCAACATCGCGGAGCTCGAGACTATGCTTAACCACGCCATGGTGCGTGCCATGCCGCTGGGTTAGCCGAACACCCTGGACGATGCTCAGGCACAGGCTCGGCGCTTCCTGGCCCTGGCTCCCGAGGCAGTCTCCCTGGAGGTAATGCAGGATGGCGATTAATGTCCAGGGGTCGTGTTGCGTCGGCGGCGCCCCGGCGGATGATTCGAAAATGCCGGCCGCGGGCTGGGAAATTGCGTCTTTAATCGCTTCCCTCCCGCCGCCCTCGGTTATTAAAACCGACGTAGAATGGCCGGCTTACGTTGCGTAAATACGAAACCGCCGTGACATTTCTATATTTCATTGTAAACGTGATGTCGACGTGGATGTTGTATTTGATGCAACGTTTGACTACAACGTCAAATGAGCATCCTACATAATGTATGAAGCCGACGTAGAACGAGTATTTGACGTAAAAGTTCGAAGCCGACGAGTATGTGACGTAGAATGTAAAGCTGGCGTGACATGTAACGTAAACTTTGGCGACGCCGTAAAATGAGTACCCGACGCAATATCCGAAGCCGACGTGTAATAGACATTGTTCAATCGTCCTGTTCCCGTGAAAACAATCATTTATAATCAAAGAAGCTGCGTTTTTGTTGCATCGCTTTCCTGACAGTTCAAGCACGATCGTCATCCTGCATTATCTGTAGTGGAGATGGTGGCGAAACTGCTTACTGAGCACCAGGCATGGGTGGCCAGCGCTAAGTCCGAGGCCGAAGGCGGCGCTGACGCGGCCCAAGAGGTCAACGCGCCCATGGAGTCCGACCTGGACGAAAACGACTTCGAGGATATCCCCAAGGCGTGCAGCTCCCAGGACAGCAAGTGGGCCCTCGAGGAACTCGTCGTGCGCCTGGGCACGGCCAGGAAGCGGCGGCGGGTTTAGCAAAGGAAGAAGGCCCCTGGCTGCTGATGAGACGCTTTCCTTTGCGAGCTCCTCCGGGGGGGGGGGGGGGGGGTCAAGCACCAGCGCTGCAGTTCTGTCACGCACAACATGGCCTCCTCGGGATCTGGATGCGACATGTTGCAGCGGATCCCCGGCGCCATCTTGTTCGCGAAGAACGCAGACAGTCCCGGGGACGACTCCTGGAGATCAGGCGCACTCTGGGGAAACAAGGATGGGCTATGTCGTTCTCGCCCGCCGCCGTCAAGCACGCGGAGCGCCAGGGGGGCGCCGCCGCGCTTGCCGAGAGGTGCACCGACTTCTGGTAAGACCCGAAGGACCAGGTTCAGTGGCCAGGGAGAGCGTGCGTTGGGTGCGCTCGTCTGCCTGGGATTGGCGTGGTCGCGCTTTATTCTGTCTACTTGGAGGTGGGCATCGGGCCCCAGGGCCAGAGCATCGACATCCCGCGCAAGCTCACGGAGCACCAGGCGCGGCACGGCCTCCCCTGGATCATGGGCGGGGACTGGAACGTGGACCCCGACGACCAGGCCAGCTTCGCGGGGTTCCGTGGACCAGGACACCAGGTGCACATCCCGAACGACCCGACCTGCAACGCCAGCGGAGGGGCCCATGCGGCCAGGGACTGTTTTGTCACAGGTGGACGCGCAGGAGCCGCAATGCAGCGGACCAGGGTCGACCCTTCCCTCGGCCCGGCCACTCGCGACGCCGTCAGGGTGCAGGCGGAGCGCAAGGCCGAGTGGCCCATGGTCAAGGTACCGCGCAGTGCGGCGTCTACGCCCGCCACCTGCCCAGCGGGGCCGAGGCTGCAGCCGCCCGACAGGGGCGACAGCCAGATCGAGACCGCCAGATCGCACAAGAGCCTGGACCTCCCAGGGCTCATTCTGAACGAAAAGCAGAAGGCCGTCGACAACGCGCACGCTACGTGGCCAGACGCCGCGCGCACCGACTTCCAGGGCACCGTGGACCAAGATGCCGCGGGCATGTAGCTGTGGGGAGGCCCCTTCAAATTCAAGCAGGCCCCGCAGCCCTCGGTCTGGGTCACCAGGGACAACACCAAGGCCACGCCAGGCAGAGCCTTGACTTGGCTGACAAGGCATCTACGACAGATCAGGGGGTTGGCGCAGCATCAGTTCGAGTATATGGCGCTAGCGGCAAGGGCTCAAAGCAGACCGACATCTACTGCAGAAGGCTACGAGGGGCCACCCAGGCGTGCCGCACCGCCGCGCAGCACACAAGGAAGTTTTGCCATGCGTACCACACCCTGAACGACTGCGAAGAGTGGCGCCACCTGGCCCAGGCCACCTCCGAGCAGATCGGGAGCGCGCTGGGGGGGGGGGGCGACGTGCACGAAGAGCCTGTCGGTGTACCCAGCTGGCGAGGTTCAACTTCGGCATTTCCAGAGGGTTTCGAGGTGCCCGCGGGCACCCCGAGCGCCGCGGGCCCGCGGGCCCGCCCGTGGGCCGCCGCTGGCGCGAGGCTGGGAGAGCGCGCCGCCGCTGGAGAGGCAGCGCAGACGGGGCGTCGACAGCCCCAGGGGCGGCGCGATAGGCGGGGGGGGGGGGAAGAGGGGCAGCTCAGGGAGCGCCCTGAGGCCCCCCCCCCCCCAAGAAGGCGCAGCTAGCCACAGCGCTGTCGCACCAGGTCAGTGACGCAGATGAAGTGCGCTCGCAGCAGCCCGCGGCCGCGGCGCCGCTGGACGAGGACAGGCGCAGCAAGAACGTCGACACCGTCATCGGGGAGATCGAGCTCGTGTCCAGGCTCGCGGGGCAGGTGGGGAAGAGCATCCTCGGCGGCCTACGACGTGGCAGGCAGGTCAAGAGCTGGCGTGAAGCACTGGCCGAGGATCACCTACGACGAGCTCCCAAGCTACGCGTGTGAACGAAAGACCCCGGCGAAGGTGCGGCAGAGGTCGTGGACGGGAAGGTCGAGCGCATCCAGGATCGCCGCGCGTGCCCGGTGGCCCCCCCCACCCAGCAGCAGCAGGAGTGGGCCACGGCGTGGAACGCCAGGCCGCCCGACAAGCCCGACGAGATCTCCGTCTCCCTGCGCGCAGCTACTACGGCCGCCATCGAGACCAATGGGCACCAGCGCCGCGAGCACCTCCTCACCGCGATGCAAGTGAGCAAGGTCAGCGCCCTTGGAGGCCAAGACCTGCCAGCCTGGCGGGATCCGCCCACGCCACCTGGAATGGCTCAGTGACGCGGGGCCGCCCACCCAGCTGCTCAACGTCATCGCCGAGGCGGGGGTGTTCCAAGCCGGCGAGCAGGAGATGCTGACCGCCCAGTACGCCAAACCAGCGGGATGTCGGCGACCCATTGAGCAGTTCAAGAGCCTGCGCCGAGTGCGGGGCAGGTGCCGCAAAGGGCAGGCCCGCGTCTGGCAGAACCACCTGGACGAGAAGTGCACCCTCAACACGGGCACCTCCCGCAAGGTCACGGACTGCGCGCGGCGGGCGGCGGCGCGGGCCGAAGACGCGACAGGGGGGGAAATGGTTTGCTTCATCCTGCTGCGGGACCTGGCCAGGGCATTCGAGAAAGTCTCCCACGCCATCCTGAGCCGCCTCGGTTGCCAGGCGCGGCCCCCGCGGCGCATCTTCAGGGCGGTCATCGGGGCTTCCAGGCGGCGACGCGCCCTCGTGCCCGACGGCGTGGCAGGCGAGCCCCTGACACCCTGAGAGCGGCATCGTTGCAGGATGTTTCTCGGCGACCTGCGCGCCTCAGGCATGCCTGCCGGATTAGCTGAAGGCGCAAGCCGAAGCCCGAAGTCCACCCAGAGGTAGGCATCGCCGTCCACGTAGACGACTTCAGCCAAGAGGTGGTTGCGCGCAACAGCGCCACGCGCGTGGACATCCTGGCGCAGGCCGCGCGCGGGTTCAAGAGCGTGCTGCATGCCGAGCTCGAGATGCAGGCGGCCGACGCGAAGGGCGCCATCCCGGGAAATAGCGACGAGCTCACGCACGAGGGCAAGCGAAGACTACGCAGCAGGGCTCGGCCTCCCCAAGGCCGGCAGACATCGCGGCGGGGCCAGGGGAAGTGTCAGCGTCGGCAACTTCGTCGACAGCCAGGCAGGCCTGCCCCAGTGGTCCGCCACCTTGGAGCTGACTTTTGCGCGGGCCAGCGACGACGCGGGTCAGTCGCGCGAAGCATCCACCCAGGGCCTGTGCGAGGGGCCAGGTGGAAGGCGGTGAAGCTGAGGATGGCGATGGGCTTTCGTGCCATGAAGGCCTACAGCAAGACCAGGCGCATCCTGTACTCCGCGATTCTGCTCATGAAGAGGTGGCGGGGCGTGGCCAGCGGCTTCGCGCTCCAGGAGTTGGGGGCTCGGGCGCATCGCTGAGCAGGTATACGGGCACGGCCGCATGTCGCCCGACGTCTTCGGTGCCATCCACCCCGAGCTGGTCCCAATGGGCAAGGCAGCCTTCATGCCGCTGGGCAGGCATCTGGAGGAGTGGGGGAGGGCGACCGGCCAGCGCCACCGCCATTGCAAGGTGCTGCCCATCACCGCGCTCAGGCGAGTCTTCGAGCAGGCCCTGCAGGACAAACTAGACGGCATGGCGGAGGCGGGCCCATCGGCGCAGCCCTAGAGTACGCCTCGAAGCGCATGGAAAGGATGTCGTCGACCGCGTGCGGGAGAAGGCCACCAGCAGCGTCAGGCGCCGCGAAGGGCTGAGCGAGCAGGACCCCCCCAACGTGTGGTCGGAGGTGGTGGCCAAAACGATGGGCCCAAGCACCTCGCACCGCTCGAGAAGTGGGCCATCACCCCCGTCATGGGCGGCACCTACCTCACGGGAGCGAAGACGGTCGAGTGGGGCTACGGCGAGAGTGCAGGCGCCTGTCGGCGCTGCGGGGTGGCCGACGACCTGGCCCGCCGCCTCGGAGTGTGCGTGCGTGGCCTGTGCTGAGGGCCAAGCAAAAGTGACGCCACCTCCCCCCTCCTGCAGCGACGGCGGCGCGAGGGCGAGAAGGATGTCTGGCTCTTCTGTCCTGGAGCGCCGCTTTTGCTTGTCAGGCCCGAAGTGGGCCTCCCCTGCGCGCCAGCGGAGAGGATCGTGCGGGCCTTTGAGAACGATGTGACTGTTGATCTGAATCGCTTCGCGTTTCGCCCAGACCAGCCGCTGGCGGGAGATGGCTCGGCCATGGAGATGGCTTGGCCGCCGCCAGCCGCCTCGAGGATGTTCGCCGGGCGGGGCGGGCGATTGCGCAGCTGGGGGCGGGGGGCGGGGTCGTTCGCAAGCTCCTCGGGTCTCTCACCTCCCAGCTCCCTCCTACTGCACATGCGGCTGAGCTCCAGGCCTTCTGCCCTGGGGCTCAATGATCAGACCGGTCGCCAGCCTACATCGGCGACAACGCAGCGGCGCTGGCTGCCAGAGCGAGCGGGCGCGTGTGCACCGCTAGTCCAGCGCGAGTTGACGCTGGGCTCTGGCGCCGAGTCAGGCGCGGAGACCTCACGCATAGCGCGCGTCTCAAGATCTAGTCCCACCAGGACGTCCCAGCCGCCCCTCAGAGCGAGGGTGAGTGGCGGGTCGCCCTCAACGCGTGGGCTGACGACGCGGCCAAGCAGGCGCCCACCTTGTGGCCCAGGCATGCCCGGGACGAGGTGGGCTCGGAGAGCGCGCGTGCCGAGGTGCGCCGTGGCCTGTTGAACCTGGGGCGGGTGTTGGCGAGTGGGCCAGCGCCCAAGGTGGAATGGATCAACCTGCCCCCGCGTGCTTCTCCCCCGTCGGTAGTCAGACAGTGCTTTCTCCAGCGCGAGCTGCGCGAGGTGACAGACGGCCGCTGGCGGTGCGCTCAGTGCTTGCACGGTTTCGAAGCTGGAAGGTTGGGATGGCCTCCGAGTGCGGGCGCGAGGCGCCCCCGAGCTGGCGACGGCTGCGGCAGGACGCAGTCTCGCATGTTCCGTGGGGCGCGATCATCAGGCGCAGTGGCGCGCCTGCGGAGCAAGGCGACTTCTTGTTGTACTGTTCCCAGTGTGCGCAGTACGCGCAGTTTGTGCCGATCAGGCTGGCAGAACACTGTCCAGCCCGCCAGCAAGGTTTCGTGATGGACCTGATGACCAAGGAGCGGCGAAGTCGCTTCGAGCGAACAAAGCACACGCGCACAGAACGCGCAAAGGTGGTTCTGCAGAGCTGGGCTCTCGCAGATTTGGGCTTCCTCATTCGAGGGAGTGAGGCTCGTGCATAGTGCAGCGTGCTCGGCGCCCACAGGGAACACAACAACAAATCCTCCTCCTCCTTTTCCTCCTCTTCCTCCTCCTCCTCCTCCTCCTCCTCCTCCTCCTCCTCCTCCTCCTCCTCCTCCTCCTCCTTTTCCTCCTCGGTACGATCGAAATACGCGCAAAAACCGAGAGCAGTGCCTACCCCTACCCCAGACCCCCTCGCGCTGTGAAAAAACACGACGGGAGTTTTTTGTTTTACTTCTGGCCTCCAGGGGCCTTCGCCGGACCTCGGGACCGTCAGGAAACACAATTCAGGATCCCAGACACCCGACGTCTTGATGTTTTCAAGACGCACCCCCCAGAAGTTTCGACCCATTTCCCAGGACCGACTTTTCATACTGAGTCGTTTTCCGTCGGTCCCGGGGCCCGGCGAGGGCCCCGAGAGGCCGAACATCGAGAAACACCTTAAGGCTTGGATTTTCCCAATGCGTTGGATCTCTGGGATGGGAAGCCGGTCCCGGGGAATGGGCCCAGACGTCGCGAAACAAAACAAACACGCCGTCGGAGGTCTGAGCCGGATTCGCTGCCGGTGTCGCCGCGGATCCGCTGTGCCCACGGAAGGCAGAGAGCCGCCCGCCCGTCGTCGGCCGTTGCCGATTCTGCGGGCCCCACGCATGCTCGGGTTGACCCAGGGGGCCCAGGGACCAGGGGGTGGTGCAATAGACTTGGTGCAATACCATTGGGGCGTTGAAAGTAGGTATTTGGGGATTCCCAGGTTCCAATCTACTTCCGCCGCCTTCCTACTTGAAGGGTCGGGCTGTGTTCCCTCTGCCCTCCTCTCCGGGGGGCGGGCGGAGACCCAATCTATTTCCAACGCCTTCCTGCTTCATGTTTCTACCTACTTCTTCCGACCGATGGGCAGTCCGAGGCGGGAATTTATACACGACCACCGCCTGGCGGGTCAGTTTTCGGAGCCTCGGCAGGCGGTGGATATGGACATGTTCGGGCCCCCGAGGGACGACATATATCCACATCCGCCGCCCGCTGGGGCACCAGGACGTCGGTTCCCAGGCGGTGGATAAGGATAAACCCCCGCCTCGAAAATAGATTTGTGGGATTGCAGTACATTTGGGGCGTGCAATACATTCCTGGGCGCAAATGCATTGCTGGATTTCCGCGTGCAATGCATTCGTTGCAATGCAATGCGAGACAATTCTCCGGCGCAATACATTTGCAGTCCAATTGCCCCATATCTATTTCACCACCCCCTTGCAGCTGGACCCCCTTTTGGGTCACCCAAACACGTGCTTCTTCCCAGGCCCCCGACGTTGTGATTTCTTCACAACGTCGACCCCCAGTGGTCTGGACCCCTTCCCGGGCACCAGTTTCGAGATTCTCATCCTGAGTCGTTGTTTAATGGTCGCGGGGCCCGGGAAGGGCCCCCAGAGGCCGAAACTGGCGAAAGAGCTCCCGCCGTGCTTTTCTCACCGCGCGAGGAGGTCTGGGTTGGGCGTCCTATGCCCGAGCTCCCCGAGCCGGGCGTGCCAGCCAGGCGACCAGGTGCGGCTGGCGGGGCTGTGGCGGCAGGGCGCCGAGGTCGGAGGGAGGAGAAGCGATGGCAGCACCACCAGGGGGCCCACCGCCAGCCAGGAGGTCCACGATGCCTCTCCGAGCTGGAGGCTGGGGGTGTCTCGAGCGACACGGGGGGACCACACCGCCAGGGAGCTCCCCCCCTGCCTCCTCGCATCTCCTCGCCCTGTTGGCGTTGCTGTCGCCCTTCCGTGCTCCTGCGAAGGAGAAGCTCGCGCCCCTGAACAGCCACCTCGGGTTGCTGGCCTGTCGGGCCAGCGGCGGCTCCTGGCTCGTCGAGGCCACTGGCGGGCGGGGGGCGGCACGGCACACCCGCTGTCGGTTCGCGTCGCGTGTCGCACAGCGGCGGCCCGGCCGCAGGCGCGCAAGCTTCCGTGAGATCCTGGCGACGCAATTTTGTTCGATCCGAGCGTTTTCGCGAAAATTCAGGCTCCGGGACCCTCACAGCTCGATCCAGCTCGAAGCATTGCACGATTTTTCACGGCGCCTATTTTTTTGTGACACGCCGGATCTCAGGGTGAAACGCTGCCGGCGACCCAGAGTCGGGCGATGTTGGACGATCGGAGGTTTCGGAAACGGCCGATAGGTTCAAGATTGATCGGCCACGCGCAGAGAGGGGTAGGTAGGGGGAGGGGGGGAGGCGTCTTAGAAGCGCCCCTGCTTCTTAGAAGGCGCTGGCCTTATCTGTAGATGTATGGCCGGCGCCTTCTAAGAAGCAGCCTCGAAGAAGCAGCCTCCTACGAAGGCGCCCCCCCTTCCCCTACCCCCTTCTGCGCGCCGCCAGTCCTCCGCAGCGGACCGCTGCGGAGGACTGGCGGCGCCCTAGGGCAGGAATCCTTCCAGCCGCCCTAGGGCAGGCGATTTATGTCCTGACGTGCCTGCAGGCCACCAGAACTAAGTGTTATGATGGCCTGGTGCGGATTGAACGCACTCTTCTTACACTATCTCTGGCTGAGGCAGCCTGGTTGCAATCAGTTCAGGAGGAAAATCAACACACAGACACAATTCGTTGTCGATCCCCAGGAAAAGATGGGAAACTATGGGAAGTTGGGGGGAACGGAAATCCAGAACAAACATGCGAAAAGATTGGGAATCCTAGGATCTGTGTCGATTTACCTGTGTGTCCATGGGCCCCCTTCAGCAACATGTGAAATGTTACGACGAAGTTATTTCTGTCACAGCTTATTCTTAAGTCGGGCCTGTCCCCCTACAGGAGGAATACTCAAGAATAGTAAAAAATAGTATTGGGACGAATTTGCTTAGTATGTTTTGACTATGTTTGAGCGTTCTTTGAGTATTTTTATTTTTCGTCCAAAATCCGCCTCTAGGGGGACGGGCCCGACCTAAGCGTATTCATTCCTTCTGAAGTCATCTCGTGGTAGGCCTATCGTCATGTTCGGACGTCGGCCCCTGCACCATCCTCGTCCGACGAGGGTCGGGCGGAGGGAAACATCCCACAGGCACGAAGCACCGTCGATTCCCCAGGACGCCCAAAGATCCAAGGCATTGAATAGTGAAGACGGACGTTTTTCGTAATGTTTGGCATCTAGGGGCCCTCGTTGGGCCCCGGGACCGTAACACAAACGACTCAGGACGAGAAACCGGTGCTTGGGCATGGGTCGAGACTTCCAGGGACCCCGTATTGAAAAAAACACGACATCGGATCTCTTGGAATAGATGGGAGGGAAGACGAGCATCCAGAAGCTATGTAAGGCAGGGGGAATCCTTGGCTTTGTGCCCATCTATTATTGTGTCCCTGGGCCCCTTCGGCGACGACCTCCCGCTTCCGCAGCCGCCTCGGCCCAGGCCGTCTTCCCAGACCCCCGGCGTCATGATTTTTTCATGACGTCGAGCCCCAGACGTCCCCGGGACTGGTTTTTTATCCTGAGTCGTTTTTGACGGTGCCAGGGTCCGGTGCGGGCCCTTAGAGGCTGAAAATATAGAAACACCTCCCGTCGTGATCCTTTCGCAGCGCGAGGGGGTCTGGGTATGGAGAGTCCTCGGATTTGCTTGCCCATTTCATTTGTGCGTTCCTACGCCCTTTAGAGAGTTGGGATGCAACTCCTGGGAGGTCAAAACCTGATTTTGCACTGGTCCGAAGTCCGGCTTAATCTCGTTTATAATCCCGCTGAATACCGCTGCATCCGGCTTAATCCCGCTCAATCCGTAATAGCTCCCAAATGGAGCTGAAGTCTCCTTAGTCTTTCCGGCGAAAACCTCCCAGCAGTTGCCTCCTACAGAGAGACACTCGCCCGACACTCGTCCGACACTCCTTCGACACTTTTCCGGGTGCTTGACATTCTTTCTGGGGTGTGGGTCTGCAAGTACGATGGGAGCAGCACAAACCCTGGGCCCCTCCAGAGAGGTGGCCGGCAAGCACCACCTGGTCCGCGCCCGCCACCTGCGGGTCTGCACCGCCGCGGACGAGGCCCGCTGGAGCCTGCGCGCGCTGGGCGCCCGGGGCCGGGCCCTGCTGGCCCTGGCGCTCGTGGCGACCCTGCTGCTGCTGCTCGAGGCAGGGCCCACGTCGATCCTCCTCCTCCTCCTCCTCCTTCTCCTCCTCGTCCTCCTCGTCCTCCCCCTCCTCCTCCTCCTCCTCCTCCTCCTCCTCCTCCTCCTCCTCCTCCTCATCCTCCTCCTCCTCCTCCTCCTCCTCCTCCCCCTCCTCCCTCCTCCTCCTCCTCCTCCTCCTCCTCCTCCTCCTCCTCCTCCTCCTCCCCCTCCTCCTCCTCCTCCTCCTCCTCCTCCTCCTCCTCTTCCTCCTCCTCCTCCTCCTCCTCCTCCTCCTCCTCCGATTCGGTATCGATTTCGGCCGGCTCGATCCCATTCGGTGCCGATATCCCAGCGATCCGATGCGGCTCACAATGCCTACATAATCGTATTGCACGTCCAGGTGCAGCCGATCCGATTCGAGTTCGGCTCCCTGATGCGGCCCGATCCGGCGCAGACGACGGTTCGATCCGATTTCCGGATTCGATGTTGACTGCTGCTGATCGAGGCGGAGTCGGCCTGCAGGCGGCTTGGCGCGCTGCGGGCCGCAGAGGTCGAGGAGCAAAACAACTGCATGAGCACAACCTGTCGGAGCTCCGCTGCCATTGCCTCGCTTTCGCCTTTCCGGGCCTCCTGGGAGGCCTTCGTCGCCACCGCTGGACACGCCTTAAGATCCTGGTCAGAGCGCGCTCGGGGAGAGGTCTGGGGAGTAGCGCTGTCTGTACCTTGCCGTTCACACGGCCTACTACGGCATAAGCACAGGTTTTCGGAGTTCCGTTCGGATCTCTTGGATCTGCGCTGGAAGCACCCTGGCGACGCCTCTGGCGCCGCCCATGGCGCGCTCCTCGCGCCAGGGATAGGTGTTTCAGTCGTGGGCGGAAAATACGGTGAGGGCGTTCGTTAAGCAATGTGTCCAGGGGGCTTCAGACCCTGGAGGATTTCTTCTCTGATGAGGTCGGCAGCGATATCCATGGCCAATCTACGATTGGTGTTTCACCAGCTTCCAGACCCTGGATTCCGTATCCAATGCTTCCTTATCCAACGCCCTCACCGTATTGCCGTGCCCGCGGCCCCAAGGGCCGGCCCCCTGGGCGCCGCGACCCCGCGGGGGTACGGGGCGCTCTTGTGCGGATGCCCCGCGAGGAGCGCATCTGTGCGACCGCGCCTCTGCGGCATCGCGCCCTGGAATCCAGGCCGCGATGGCGCGGATACGGACATGTTCGCCGCTCGTGACTCGGCACGGATCCAGGAGATCCGCGCGGCCTCCCGAGAGTTCACGCCTCTTTGTGCCGCCCGTTGCTCCTGCCGGCGCAGGGGGGAGCCGTGCCCGGCCTGCGCGTGGCGCTGCTGGGCGCGCTCGCGCCCGCCGGCTCCCTGCTCTGGATCGTGGGGACCGTGGCCGGCTGCTACGCCATACACGCGCCGCTGCTAGACCCGGAGGTCCGGCGAGTCTTCCGTCGGGCGTGTCCCTCGACAGGGGGGATCTTCAAACATAGCTAAACATATGCAAAAGTAGTCGACGGGGGGGATACTCATCAAATATTGAAAAATGGTTTAAGATGCTTAAGGTTTTTTGTTTGTCTTGAATCTGTTCTATTTGTCTTCAGACACTGCCTGTAGGGGGACGTGCCCGACCTAAGGCTAATCGTAAGAGCGACCATTCGGTGGAGTGACCTCTGGTGCGGGCCCAGAGTGGGCCCCCGAGCACTGGCTGGCGCGCTCGGAATGGGGCCCCTGGAGCCGCGCGCACCCAGAGGTCGCTCTTGCCTGGGGTCGCTCCTGCGTGTGCAGCCGCGAGGTGCCCTTCCCGCAGATCTCCGAGCTCGGCGTGGGGCCCTCGGCCGCGAAGGCGCTGTACCGCTGCGGCTTCGCCGCGGCGGCCACGCTGCTGGCGGCCATGGTGTGCCTGCACCGCGAGCTGTGCCTGCCCCACCTGCCGGGCGGCATCGACGGCGACCGCCAGCCTGGAGCACATCCCCACCCCCAGGATTGGCATCGCCTCGCCTCGATGCCGGTCTGCAGGATCCTCTCGGTTTCTGTGGGCGCAGCCTTCGGATTGTCACAGCCTCTGGGCTCGTCCATCGTAGGGATGGCAGTAGACACGCCAACGGCGATGTAGGTAACGGCGATGTAGGTTTTGGTTTTGTAGGTGGTGGTGGTTCGTGGCCAAACCAATTCTGGGAAAGCATTGCTCGTGCTTTTCCTACAATTCGCCGTGCCGCTGTAGCTCGATACAGTTGCGCATCTGGAGCACAGGAGAGTATGGCTCGTGATGCGCTACGCAGCTTGCTCTGCGCGAGTCCGGCGACGCAGAAGCCAGATCCCCACCAACACCGCCGCGATCGTGGCCTTGGCACAGGGAGAAGCTCGGGGCCGGTTACCTGGACCCCCGCCGTCATCATGATTCTTTCATGACGTCGACCCCCAGAGGTCTGGACCCCTTCCCCGGGACCGGTTCCTCATCCCGAGTCGTTTCTGACGGTCCCGGGACCCGGTGAGGGCCTCCAGGGGCCGAAAATAGGGAGAACCCTCCCGTCGTGATTTTTTCACAACGCGAGGGGGTCTGGGAAGCTCGGGGCCGGTCAGGCGATGCGGGCGAGTCGTTCACCCGCTGCGGCGCCGCGGCCGCGGCCGGCGTAGCGCTGCAGGGGGTCTGCCTGCTGGAGCCGGGCATGTCCAGGCAGAGCGCGGCACACGGCGTGGGGGCGCTGGTGTTCTTCGGCGGCGTGTGGTTCTACATGGGCGCCGCGGCGAGGCTCGCAGCTCCTCCTCCTCCTCCTCCTCCTCCTCCTCCCCCTCCTCCTCCTCCTCCTCCTCCTCCTGATCCTTCTCCTCCTCCTCCTCCTCCTCCTCCTCCTCCTCCTCTCCTCCTCTTCCTCGTCGTCCTCCTCCTCCTCCTCCTGATCCTTCTTCCTCCTCCTCCTCCTCCTCCTCCTCCTCCTCCTCCTCCTCCTCCTCCTCCTCCTCCCTCCTCCCCTCCTCCTCTCCTCCTCCTCCTCCTCCTCCCTCCTCCTCCTCCTCCTCCTCCTCCTCCTCCTCCTCCTCCTCCTCCTCCCCCTCCTCCTCCCCCTCCTCCCCCTCCTCCTCGGCCTCCCCTCCTCGGGTCGCCTCCGGGCCCCGGGGGGAAACCGTCCAGGCGCCGATGGACACGGCAGCGCCACTGGACACGACCGAATGTATCCTTGAACCACCGGGGCCGCGATCGATTCAAGGTTGAGCGATCGACGCGGTGCCAGAAACCCTTGCGCGAGCCGACGCCGCAGGAGCCAGGTCGGCGGCGAGCCCAGGGTTACCGAGCACGCTCCACTGCTCGCAGAGCGCCTGCTCGAGGACGCCAGGGAAAAGCAGCCTGATGGCCTCGATCTTGTGGATCGTAAGCCCCCCCTCGGCGGATCGCGGTCACTTGCGAGCAGCTGCTCTGCGAGTGGTGGAACGCGCTTGGCTACAGAGGGGCCAGGCCTTCTCAGGAGGGGCGGGGTCTCCCAGAAGCCCCCTGGCCTTCAGAGAAGCCGTCCCTGGCCGCGGAGAAGGCCCAGAGGACTTCCCGGAAGACGCGAAGGCCTCTGAGAAGCCCCGCCGCCTTCTGAGAAGGCTTGCCCCCTCTGACTCTCCCCCTCTCCTGGGCTCGCCGCCGAGTAAGAACGTCGTAACGCATCGCAGAACTTTCGGCGGCCCGCGCGGATTTCGCGGATGGGCGCTGGGCCCCCCCCTTCTTCGGCGCGCGGAGCGGGAGGAGAGCCAGAGGCGCCACACGGGGGGGCCCAGGGCCAAGCCGCGGACTCCGCGCGGGCGTCCCCGAACGCTCGATGCACCCGCGAATCTCCCAGACCTGCTCGCGCCTGGAGCAAAGCAGGCCGGGAGTCAGAGCCCCGAAGCATCAGGGGTAACTCGGGTCAGGGCCAACTCGTGTGTGCGTGTGCGTGTGTGTGTGTGTGTGTGTGTGTGTGTGTGTGTGTGTGCGTGTGTGTGTGTGTGTGTGTGTGTGTGTGTGTTCCGAGAATCGTAACCCCGGGTAGCTCGGGCGTCCAGAGCCCCAAAGCATCAGGGGGTAACTCGGGTCAGGGCTAACTCGTTTTTTTTTCGGGAATCCTAACCCGAGAATCCTAATCCGAGTTACCCCAGGCCCGAGTTATCCTGGATCATTCGGGCGCCCAAGGGAGGTTCGGGCAGTTTTGGGGGGCCCTCGCGGAGCCCCGGGGCCGTCAAAAGAGGGCTCAGGAAAAAAACGGGTCCCGGGCAAGATGTCGCGACTTCTGGGGGCCACGTATGGAAAAACATGTCGGGGTCTCGTCCTCCTCCTCATCCTCCTCCTCCTCCTCCTCCACTGGTCAGGTCCAGTGAGCTGGGGCCCAAGCTTTCTCCGCGGACTTCCAGGAAGCCCAACGTCTCCCACAAATTCATTCTTTCTGCTGCATTCGCCTGCAGCCCAAGTGCATCCTGCTGCTTCTCATTGGAGTGGCTGTGCCAGGCGAAGGGCAATAACGGCAAGAAAGGATATCAGCCAGATAATCGTCGCGTGTACCTCGTATGCAGCAACCCCCAGTGCTCGGGCTGGGACTGGTGCGACAAGAGTAAGTTCGGTGGCAACTGTGGCAGAAACTATCAAGGTAAAGCAAAGGCAGAGACGACAAAGGCCCCTCTCAGCCAGCTCCACCTTCTGGCGCCAATGGGCAGAAAAAGCAGGAAGCATGCAGCCAGGGGCCGGGGGAATGACAGGCAGGAACATGAAACACAGCCTCGCACCGACACCAGCCCGACCAATACCGCCACCGACCTCGAAGTCGGTACGCACCAGGAGATGGCTCAGTTCTGGAAGGAGCGAGAAGGCGTCGGAGGCAACAACTACGAGGTGGCGGTCGCGCAGCTCAAATCATTCAAGCAGTCCTTGGCTCAAAGCGAAGCCTCTTGATCAGCAAGCACAGTCTCTGCGAGACCAGATCGAGCGCACCAAGGAACGCATTAACACGTCAGGGTCCCAGGCCACAGAGAAGCTGGATCAGCTCACCACCCCGGCCGAGGAGTACGCGGACGTGCAGAAGCACGTCGCCGCCATGCAGGAGGAGGTTGTGCAGCTGGAGGCCCAACACGCAGTCACAGTCCATTCTGTGGCGGCGGCGATATCCACGTCGAAGATGCAGAGCCTGGTCCCCAAGCTCAACCAGTTTATGTTGCAGTCGGCAGCGGGCCCAGTCTCAGACGTACCAGCCCACATCCAGCAGCAAGTTTACACATTGGAGCAGAGCATCTCCTCGGCAGTCACAGGCCTGGTGGCGGCGTCGCAAGGGACGCAATCTACACCAGCATGCAGTACAACAGCGGCGGATGCACCCCCAGCGCCGCCAGCGGCCAAGGAGGAGCCTGACGACTTCCCCCCGACGGGCGGCACAGAGGATGATGACGAACCACAGCAGCAGGAGACGACCGCCATGGACGAGTCGGCAGTCGACACCACAGCCATGCAGAAGAGGCTGCACAGCGAGGCGGAGGTATTGGAGCAGGCGCTAGGCAAGATCGCCGTGCAGACCTCGGACCAGGACCCCAAAGCGACCAAGGCTGCGCTCGTCAAGGCCGAGGAAGCGGCTATAAGGCAGTCAGCAAAGGTGGGTCAGTGTCGCGCTCATCACTGCATGGAGGGTAACACCAAGCAGTCCGAGTTCATCACCATAAACGGCACTTGTTGGAACTCCGTACAAGGTCGAGTCCAATCTCAAGAAGTTCAGGATGCTTCGGCCACGCTTGCTCAGGAGGTCAAACTCCGAGGAGACAGAGTGGGCCAAGCAGTGCAATGGTGTGAAGTGCGAGGCCAGCGTGCAATATTTTCAGGTTGCGACGCCGGCGACAACGGTTACAGCAGCAGTGGCACATGCATTCTCATTTGGAGTTCGACCTGTTGCGCTCCCAGGCTACATTCCATCAAGCAGAGCCGCTGCTGCCAGATTTGAGATACCAGGTCATAAGCCGATAGTTTGCATGCCCATGGAGTTCGAAGCTTCGACAGGCCTGAACAATGCAGATGTGCACCTGTTGGCCACGGCAGGATGGTGCCAGCAGAAGTTTCGCATGCCAGTTCTTGTCGGAGCTGATTTTTAACATGGCCCCATCGATGCGAGTTTCATGTTCCTGTCCTCAGCATGCCGCAGGAGACCCCCGCCAAGCGCCCATTTAGCCCTCCCTCAAGAACCTTGATTGGGTTAGAACACTCATTGGGGCAGATCCTGGACCCGGAGGCCCCAGATACCCAGAAGAAGGTCGCCCTGGACAAGACGTATGGGGCTTTGGTTTTGAAAATGGAAGGCCCCCTCAGGAGGGCCACGAACGCCCCTCTTCGGCACCTTGGGAATCGGTATGGAACCCCCAAAGTTGCGTGGCTGTCCGCCAATGCCGTTGAGAGTCAACAGCGAGCTCAGTGGAAGTCGTGAGTTCATGCGACCAATTTGATGGCTGCTCATCCAGATTTTAGAGGTCCAGCGTATCGCATGTCAAGAGAATGTGGAGGCGCTCCAGATCTCTTGCAGCGGTTGCGCGAGCCGCCGCATTTTTGGGAATCTGGCGAGTTGAGCGCTGCGCCTAGCAATGCGCACAGGCTCGCGGAGGCGCTACAGCAGGATCTGCTTGGCCAGGGGGAGGGCGGGATCAAGACGCAGCGAAAGCCATATTTCGAGAACTGCACACACTAGTTCTTCAGTTCCTGGACAATGAAAAACATTCCGAGGGCCAAAGTGCTAGCGCGACGTGGAAACAGTGGGTGGACGATCGGGCGCCCGAGGGAATAGGTCGGGCCCGCGTGCGGGCCGGGAAGGTTCACCGCTGGGAGCCAAATAGAGTCCAGAGGAACGACAGGGCCTTCTCGGGCAGCCCCGCGGAGCTCCTCAACGCCGAGGTCAGAAGGCCCACATGTCTGGAACCCCAAAGTGGAACCTCATCAATTGGCCCCTGGAGACCCTCGAGCTGCTGAAGCCCTAGGTCGGATAAACCCATCGGGATCTCCGCCAGGACCTGAAGAAGTTCAGCAACGCCACCGAAGTGATTTGGGACTGACTGCGCCCCATGCATTGCCCCCCTCTTTCTCAGCAGCAGCAGGAGTTGTTTTGCGGGCTCCTCAATGCGATTGAGCGCGCGGGCGGCATGCCGACTCAGCTTATCGCAGCGATCGCAGCTTTGATTCCCAAGCATAAGTTTTCAGGAGGGGGCCATCATGCCGAGGTATTGGTTTGATGCTCAGCACTGATCGCATATGAGCTTGCCCACGACCGGAAGTGGCGAGGAGATGGGGGTGCCAGCGCCACCAGGTTGGCAGATCGATACTCGAGTTAGTGCGCCAGCAATCGCTCCAGTCAGCGAGCAACGCCGCTCATAATTTCCCCTTCTGCGCGGCCTCCATCATGTGTGACCTCGCCCACTACTGCGAGCACGTTAACCGCAGAAACCTACAACCGAGAGCCCTAGCAGCAGGCTTCCATGGAGCCGCCCTCGCCATCACCATTAACCGAATTCCAAAGCCAACGCATGATTGCACTGATTTATAAGACGTCCTACGCAGGATGCACATCAAACGGGATCCCAGCGGGCTGCAGTTTTGCTGCGCTTCTGGTTCAATTCCCACGTTCGGAACCCTTGGATGCATGGACCTCTAACGCACCCGGATCATTACGCATGTTCATCGATGACTTGCCCCCCATTCGCTCCCGCGAGCGCAGGGCCGCCCCCGTCGGATATGGGGAAAGCGGCCGCGGGCCTTTTGCGAGCGATCCAGCGCGACCTGGAATGTGAGACTGCGGTGGCCAAGTCAGCATTCTAGCGTCGCCAGTACAGATGAAGCTCGCGAAGCAGGCCGGCAAGTACTCAAGAGCCACCCCATCGCGCGCATCGAATTCTAGGAATTGCTTTCGGGCGGGGCAAACATGGAGAAACGCGATCAGCAGCAGCAAGCCCAGGGACAGGTACTTCTAAATAAGAGGGCGCCCCCAAATCCGAGATGCCCACCGCGTTGGAGGACACCGCCTTCGAACTGTGCACTTCTGGGTTTGGGCAGGCGCAGTTTTTCGGAGCTGAAGTGGCCGGAATGGGCAATGTGGAGTTTCGGTTATTTAGGTAGTTCTTGGGGCCTGCGGGCCCAGGGGCGACCGCCATATCAATCTCGCTCGCTCTTTGCCTCCTCGGGGGCCCCTGCTGGCGCCTGGGAGCAGGGCGCATTTTGTTGCGGCCCACCCTCGTCTCGGGAACAATGACAGGAGAGGGTGCGCCAGGTTGAAATCTTTCAGTTATCCGAGCTATGGCGGCTGCAGCGCTCGAGGGCCCTCCATCGAGATGGAGCCACCGTAGAGGGCAATTTGGAGCGGCGCGTTTAAGCGCGGCCAGAATCGGGTGGACCTTCGCAGGACCTTTCGAGCAGATCGACCCGTCGGGCCAGGCTCACATCCTCACGACCACCCCCCCTCGCTCCTCCAGTTCTGGCTCCAGGAAGCATTGGTGCAGCGGCTGCGGGGGCACGTGACGGACGAGCTAGGGCGGGGGGGCCAGCTGGGCGCCTCAGCGGCCAACGAAGTGTCGGCCTCCAACCGGAGATCGGACTCGGAGAAGGTTGCCCCCAAGGCGTTTTTGTTCCGCCAATGTCCTCTGGACCAATACCAGCCTCCAAAAACAGGATGCCTCACGGAGCCCTGACGTCGATGCGGCCATGAAAGATGACCTTCGTCACAGACTCGCGAGCTGCCCATGGTCCGAGCCGCTTGGGGACGAGACGTTCTCGCAATGCGAGCTAGACCAGCTTCGGGACCTTCTTCCCCATGCAGGCTCGCTTTCCTCTGAGATCCGGCTTCCCGATTGAAGCCCCAGCTGGTCTAGGCAACGAGCGCAACAAACTTAGGATTCTGGGCAAAGAGGGAAAGACGACCCGAGAAGTGCTCAGGGGCAAGATTTTTCATTGATGGATCGCGTCTCAAGCAGGAACACCCAGTTTTTCATTCAGCAAGTTTCGCAGCGGCCACGATCGATGACCAAGGAGACCTAGCACAGGAACGATGTACGGCCCCGTAGGAAGGAGTCTCCCTCATGCCTTCCCCTCTGCTGAGCACCTTGCCGCGCTTGCTGCCCCCCCCCTCGCTCCCCCCCCCCCCTCCCTCTCGGTCGATCACCCAATTAACCATTGATTACCAAGGCATTCTAGATGTTTACCTGTGCCAGCAGCATGGTAGGGCGCATCCATACTCAGGAGTCTCCATGCCTGCGACAGGCAGCTGAGGCTGGCATGATACGAGCGCGCGAAGGTTAAAACGAATCAAGATTGGGAAGCGATCCCAAACGTGATCCACGGAGTGGTCCGATGTCACGGGCCAAAAATTGCTGACAAGTTTGCCAAGCCTGCCACGCAGTGTTCGCGTCGTCCCTCTACCGCTGAAGTCGAGCAGGCGGAAGAACGGTACACACTTATCAAGAAGGGGCTAGCCTATGTTGCCAGAGGATTTAGTTTGCGGGAGCCAGCCGGCCCCAATAACAGCATCAATGCCTTCACGTCTCGAGACAAGGGTGCCGCCCAGCCGATTGCAGCTGGAGCGCGTAGCGCCCTAGAGTCGTGGAGCCAACCCCTCCCTACACCTCCTGCCCTTGAGGCTCCTCGTCCTCCTCGTCTTCGTCACGCGTTGGCGTGGAGGGGGGAACAGAAAGTGGATTTGCGTACATTGCAATACGCAGTGTGCGGAGAGTAAGTTGCAGGGCAGAGCCGAGGAACCCCGCAAAGGATTTCATCATGAGTTTTCAGACCTAGCGCAGGATCCCCAAACGCAATGGGCTGCATATATCACCAGAGCCCCGAGGCACGAGCTATATTTTGGTGTGTTCGAAGTGTGGACTGAATCGAGCGTGAGAGCTCTGAGCGGGATGTGCGGGAATGATTTCAAACGAGCAGGCGCTCGAACTCAGTGGAATCTGCTCTGCAACGGTAGGCAGCCCAGAAACAACTTCTCCACTCCCTCCAGGTAAAGTTGCCCCCCGCAAAGGCTGACACATTTCTTGTTCCGTCAGCGCCAGGAGGCCACCAGGCCACAGGGTGGACGAACCTCCGCCCCAAACCACGGGCTGATCCTCCACCTCCTCCTCCTCCTGCTCCTCATCTTCCTGCTCTCCTCTTCCTCGTCCTCCTCAGGACATCGCTTGTCCGGGTTGTCTTCCTCCTGTGAGGCTGTACCTCCCTCGGGACCGGTTGCCGCCGGAGAGCTCCCCGGACTACGACGACGTCTTGGGCGCGGTGGAGGAGGCCGCGGCGTCGGCGCTGCTGTCGCTGCCCGCCGTGGAGACGCTGGAGACCCCAGGGAGGACAAAGGGCGCAAGCCAGAGGAGGAGGGGGAGAAGGAGGAGAAGAGTGAGGAGCAGGAGGAGGAGGATGAGGAGGAGGAGGAGGAGGACGAAGAGGAGGACGAGGAGGAGGAGGAGGAGGACGAGGAGGAGGATGAGGTGGAGGAGGAACAGCAGGAGCAGAAGGGGGAGGAGGAGGTGGAGGAGGAACAGCAGGAGTAGAAGGGGGAGGAGGAGGAGGAGGAGGAGGAGGAGGAGGAGGAGGAGGAGGAGGAGGAGGAGGGCAGGGTACCCCCATACATCCACCCAAACCCCCTGACGGGAGGTTTCTCGCTCTTTCGGCCTCGGAGGGGCCTTGCCGGGCCCCGAGACCCTCAAGAAACAACTCAGGATGAGGAGCCAGTCCAGGGAAAGGGTCAAGAACTCGGGGGGTCGAAGTTGTGAAAACATCACGACGTCGGGGGTCTTGGGTCACTCTTCTCTCGTTTTCTCCTTCTTGGGCCTCCTAGGATGCCCTCGTCGCCACCGCTGGATTTGCCTCGCAATGCTGGTCGAAACGAACCCCTGGAGAGGTCCTGGGCGCAGCGCTATCAGCACCTTTTGGTTCCCACGTAAGCAGAAAAATTGAGTTTCGCACGTATTTCTGGCATTCGCGGTCCGGTCCCCATGACCGCGCCTCTGGCGCCATCTTTGTCGCGCTCCGCGCGGCAGGGAGGAAGGTCCAGCGCCGATTCAAGAAATCCGCGCGGAGCTCCAGAGATGTATGGTTATGCTGTGTTTTATTTTCCTAGGTGATGCTGCGACACCGGGCGCTGATGAACGCACCGCTGGCCGTGTTCATCGTGCCACTCATCAGCCAGTTCACCGAGCGCGCTGCGCCAGCGGCTATCTCGGGCGCCAGCTCCCCCCGCATGCGCAGCATGATGGGCCTGATGCAGTGGCTGATCGTCCTCGACTTCGCGCTCATCTTCGCCTCCTACGGCCCAGAGTTCAGAGGAGGATGAAGTTACTGATACGGCTATTCTTGCATCGTTTTCGCCTTTTCGGGCCTCCTGGGAGGCCCTCGTCGCCACCGCTGGATTCGCCTCGAGATCCTGGTGAGGATGTGCCCTGGGAGAGGTCTGGGGAGTAGCAGTATCGGCACCTTCTGGCTCCTACGTCCCTCGCAGAACAGATAACGGCGCAAGCACAAACTTCAGGAGGTTTGTGCGGATCTCGCGGATCAGCGATGGGGCCTCCCTGGTGGCGCCTCCGGCGCCGCCCTTGGCGCGCTCCGCGCGCCAGGGAGAGGGTTGTGCAGCACGGGTCCACGAGATCCGCGCGGACCTCCAGAAGTTTACGTTTTACGGTCGGGAACTTCTGGATAATGCGTCGCTTCGCCGGTCCTCTCGGCCGTCTCCACTCCCTGCCTTTGCCCGACGGCCACTTCGCTAGTCAGTGCCCCTTTCCTAGCTTCTCGCTGGAGCGGAGTTCGCCGCCTCGCCGCCGACGAAAAAGTCGCTTCGCCGGTTCTCGCTTCGGAGCGACACGCTAACCGCGTCCCTCACCACCCGCCAAGCCACCCCAACCCAACCCAAAGGCTCAAATCTACCGTCGATTTCCAGTGTGTGGGGGGGGGGTCGGGAAACGTCGAAAAAACACACGTGGAACCCTTACCCCCCCAACCCGAAATTGAGGTTCTCGGGTTGGGTTGGGGTGGTCTGGTAGGTAGTCAGTCCCAGTCCCAGGGCGTCAGCGCCCCTTTTCCAGCTTCTCGCTGGAGCGGAGTTCGCCGCCTCGCCGCCGACGAAAAAGTCGCTTCGCTGGTTCTCGCTTCGGAGCGACACGCTAACCTCAGAGGCGACGATAGGGGCGAATAGCCCAGGGGAGAGCAATACGTGTATTCAGGTGCGCCGATGCTCCATGTCTTCGAAGAGGCTCCGGGGCCAACGCGTGTAATGTCCGCCCCTGGGCTACTCACCCCTATCGTCGCCGCCGAGAACCGCGCCCCAGCCCCAGGGCGTCCGCGTCCCGAGTTTTTTTGTCCCAGCCTCCACGCCAGCCCGAGCAGCGGGGCCACACGCTCCAGCCACTTGCAGGACACGGCGTGCCGCCGGGGCCGCCGCCGCGATGCACCGAGCGAGAGCTCCCGACCGCATGCCGAGCGCCCAGACCCCCGACGTCGTGATCTTTTTCGGAAGCTGGAACATACACATTACCAGTGGCGGGTCGTTTTTCAACCCCATGACTTTTTGAGGGTCGGGGACGACGCTGGGGTGGTGTGGTGTATACTTTTTTCCCCGATGCCCCGCGGAAACAACAAAAAATGTATATACCAGAGTTCCGTATACACCAGAGTCCACGTTCTTGTGCGAATTTCAGCGCAGGGTCGGGAAACGCGTCGGTGTGTAGAGTTTGTTTCCCTATTTTTCACAACGTCAATTTCTAGAGGGCTGGACCCCTTCCCCGGGACCGACTCCTCCGGAGGCGTTTCTGGATGGTCCCAGGGCCCGGTAGGGGCCCCCAGAGGCTGAACGAAGCGAAAAACCTCCCGTCGCGATCTTTGTTCACGACGCGAGGGGGTCTGGGTGGGCGTATGGGGGTACCCTTCCTTCCTCCTCCTCCTCTTCCTCCTCCTCCTTCTCCTCCTGCTGCTCCTCCTCCTCCTCCTCCTCCTCCTCCTCGTGCTCTGGCTTGTGCCTTCTGTCCTCCTTGGGGTCTGGGTTGATGTCCTCCAGGCCCGGAGCTGGTCTGGGCTGCTTGGCTCCCGGTGCCGGCTGCTGAGGGCTAGTGTGACTCGCAGCGGATGGCGTTCCGTCGGAGCGCGCCGGGTCACGAGCGCATGGCGCCGGGCTTTCGCGAGGGGGGGCTGCTCCCGCGGCCAAGAATCGACTGCACGTAAGAGTGACCTTTCGCCGGAGTGACCCATGCTGCGGACGCAACGGGGTCCCCTCTGTCGCCGCACGCGATGCGGTAGTAGCGTCTTGCGCGCTCGTGTTTGTCCCCCCCGCGGTTCCCAAAGAGCCGCGCACAGGGGGTCTGGGCGGGACCCGGACAGGCTGCCGCCGAAGCCGAAATCGCTTGGGACATCCTCGCAAAATCGCTCTTGGTGCTCCCAGAACTCAATTCCCGGGCCACATTTTGGATGCCCGGAGCCAACTGTAGGCCACTTCGTGCTCTTCGACTTCCCAGAACTCCATTCCCGGGCCACATTTTGGATGCCCGGAGCCAACTGTAGGCCACTTCGTGCTCTTCGATTTCCCAGAACTCCATTCCCGGGCCACATTTTGGATGCCCGGAGCCAACTGTAGGCCACTTCGTGCTCTTCAAGTTCCCAGAACTCCATTCCTGGGCATGATTTTGAATGCCCGGAGCCAACTGTAGGCCACTTCGTGTCTTCGAGTTCCCAGAACTCCATTCCCGGGCCACATTTTGAATGCTGAGGCAGGCTGATGCTGAGGCTGAGGCAGGCTGAGGCTGAGGCAGGCTGAGGCTGAGGCCGAGGCTGAAGGCAGACTGAGGCTGAGGCTGAAGCAGGCTGAGGCTGAGGCTGAGGCAGGCTGAGGCTGAGGCTGAGGCAGGCTGATGCTGCAGGCTGAGGCTGAGGCTGAGGCAGGCTGAGGCTGAGGCTGAGGCAGGCTGAGGCTGAGGCAGGCTGAGGCTGAGGCTGAGGCTGCAGGCTGAGGCTGAGGCTGAGGCTGAGGCAGGCTGAGGCTGAGGCTGAGGCAGGCTGAGGCTGAGGCTGTGACTGCGACTGCCGTTGCCGCTGCGACTGTCATCGCGAATGCGACTACGACTGCGAGAACAGCAGAATTCTACAACTGGATTTTCATCTGAATCTTAAGGGGAATGCTTTCAGATATGCTTTTACACATCGCTGTTAGGTTGCTTTGCCGGGATTATTTGATTTTTCCTCCAAGATCCGCCTGTAGGAGGACATGCCCTACCTAAATGTAGTCGTTTGGCTGTCATACTCCCTCTGGGTTGTTTGACTGTTCTGGCTTCCTGGCGGTCTTCATTTCCCAGAGGCTCGGCTGCCCAGGCTGCGAATCCTGTATGCTTCGTCTTCCTATAGAATGAATGTTTCCAAGGTTCGCACTCCTCTGCTCATTAAGCATTATTCAACCCCCAACCCCGAACTCACAATGAATTCGTGGCCTGACTCAGATCAACGTTTTCAGGGATATCGCTGAACATGTGCGTGTGGTTTCTTTCGACACAGCTGCAAAGCAGACCCCCAAGGACTCGGGGAACTATTGCTGATCATCCGCACCTTCCCCGACTTCTCTTCGATCGCCCGTGCGGAGGATGGGGAGGAGGAGGAGGAGGAGGAGGAGGAGGAGGACGACGACGAGGAGGTGGGGGAGGAGGAGGAGGAGGAGGAGGAGGAGGAGGAGGAGGAAGGAGGAGGAGGAGAGGAGGAGGGGAGGGAGGAGGAGGGGGAGGAGGAACAGCAGGAGGAGAAGGAGGAGGAGGAGGAGGGGGGGGAGGGCAAGCTAGGTGCGCTCGCGTCATATCTGACATCCTACCCCTCCCTCCCATCCCTTACCATGGCGTAGATCCCCTCTCTACTCGCACAGTCGGATGTCGAGCAGGGCAATGATCCCGAAAGGGTACGCGATGCATTGTAGAGCACGGCATGGCATGGCGTAGAAGGACACCGCACAGCGTAGTATCAACCGGGCATTGCATTGCATGCCGTGGCATGGCACTGGAAATGACGCCAGCGCTGCAGTGGCAGCACGAGTCGAAACGAGCGGAAGCGCGGAAATGAGGCCAGCGCTGCAGCGGTAGCACGATTCGGAACGAGCGGAAGCACGGAAATGAGGCCAGCGCTGCAGCGGGAGCACGATTCGGAACGAGCGGGGCCCGAAAATGAGGCCGGCGCCTCAGCGAGAGCAGCATTTTGAAACAAATGCAGGCGGAAACCCAACTCCGGGGAAACCTGTGTAAAAAACCATACGCGAGGGGGGGTCGAGCACTTTCAAACCGTCATCAGGGGAAGAGGGAGAGTAGTATTTATATTGAGTCATTGTGGAGGGGAAGGAGGAGGAGGAGGAGGAGGAGGAGGAGGAGGACGAGGAGGGGAGGAGGAGGGAAGGGGAGGAGGAGAGAGGAGGAGGAGGAGGAGGAGGATGGATGACAGCGGTACTGGGCGCATGGATGGGGCGGGGAGGAGCGGGCAGGAGGGCAGATAATTAGGAAAGAGCGGAGTAAGAGGCCTCTGGACGAGTGCGGGGAATACCGGAGGCAGAGGGGCATGCGTGTCGGTGCAAGGGCCCGCCACAACGTTGCTTAGCTTGGTTTGGCCGGTGCTCCATTTTCCGTTGCTTTTTGTCGCTCTCGTTTCGCTTCGGTGTTCGTTTTGGTTCAGACGCCTCGTTTCGTTGTTCGTTTCGTTCGGCACAGGCTTCGCTTGAAGCGTTTGCTTCAACGTTGGGCGTCATGCCGCTGTTCGTTACAAGCGCAATTAGTTTTAAGCATCATGGTGATTGGTCGTGTACGTGTGATGTAACATGGTTTGGCGAGATCGAGCGGGAGCAACTTGTTCTATGATCTCGCAAGGTTTGGCGACACGCCTGCCAAAGCCATGCTGTCCTCACAGTGGAGACTGCGGGGCGGGCCTGCCCATCTGCCCCTCTGCCTTCGACCCCAGTAGAATCAGCGAAAGCCCCAAAGACAGGTTCGATCCCACAGGCCTTGGGACACTTCCAGGACGGGCCTCGCCTCCACCACGTGGTTTCTCCGGTCGACCTGCGGCGGGATCTCGCGCAGCGTCGCCTCGTCTCGCACCGCACCGACGCACGTCACGAGCACTACGGGTTCCCTGCCGAGGGGCGCCGATCCGCTTCGGCGGTCTCGCATCCCAGCGTTCCGTGCGCTTGCGCGTGGGTGCAAATGTGCCAGCGGGTGCCCTGCGCAGTCCACCCGGGCTTTTCGTAAAAGGGAGGGGGGGGGAGCGAAAAATGGAGGAGGGGGGGGGACGAAAATGGGGGAGGGGTGGAGGTGACGAAAAAGGGGGGGTGGGGGTGGCCAGAAATGCAGGGGCAAAAACTGCACGCCTCACGCAAGGGGCCCTGCAGGGGCGCCCCCGCGGCCCCAGCGGCGCACGAAGGGTGCACGTCTCGTCGCCCCCTCCACCGCACCCCCCACCCCCACCGTGCGGCAGGTGCGAGTCGTGTCCACCGGTGGCGACCCCGCCGCGAGCGTTCAAGGGTGAACGCCGCCAGTGGCCGAGAATTGGCCGATGTAGAACGATCTGGTGGTTAAAAAATCGCCCCCAATCGTTCGAGGTTGAACGATCCATGCGATGTCAGAAGCCAACGCTGAGGTCGGCACGGCACGAGTCTCCCGCTGGCCACGCCTAATCCACACCCCCTGCAGCACCCGGAGTGGAGTTCGCGCGGCGGCTCGCCTCCTGTGCTGTCGCTCGCCACCACGGTGGCCACCGTGCGGATGCGCACAGGCAGTCGGACCGAGGTGCAAGCTCGAGGTCGTCTCGGAGAGGGCAGCTGTAAGTCGGGCCTGTCCCCCTACAGGAGGAATATTCAGAGATAGTCAAGAAATAGTCTGGGGACGATGTTTGACAAGTTTTGCCTACTTTGGAATATTTTCCGGCTATTTTTAATTTTTCGCCCGAAATCAGCCTGTAGCGGGACATGCTTTACCTAAGGGTAACTACACCAGTGGTGTTTTTTTACCTAACAGCTCTTGCTGATAGGTTTCTAGTGGTCTCAAAAGAGAGCATCATGACTCCTCAGGGGGGTCTGGGCGGGACCCGGAGAGGCTGCCGCCGAAGCCGAAATCGCTTGGGACATCCTCGCAAAATCGCTCTTGGTGCTCCCAGAACTCCATTCCCGGGCCACATTTTGGATGCCCGGAGCCAACTGTAGGCCACTTCGTGCTCTTCGACTTCCCAGAACTCCATTCCCGGGCCACATTTTGGATGCCCGGAGCCAACTGTAGGCCACTTCGTGCTCTTCAAGTTCCCAGAACTCCATTCCTGGGCATGATTTTTGCCCGGAGCCAACTGTAGGCCACTTCGTGGAGCCAACTGTAGGCCACTTCGTGTTCTTCTAGGGCCACTCCTGGGCCGCATTTTGAATGCTGAGGCAGGCTGATGCTGCGGCCGACTGCTGCTGAGGCTGAGCTGCTGCTGAGGCTGAGGCAGGCTGAGGCTGAGGCTGGCAGGCTGATGCTGAGGCTGCGGCTGAGGCTGAGGCAGGCTGAGGCTGAGCTGGCCGAGGCTGAAGGCAGACTGAGGCTGAGGCTGAAGCAGGCTGAGGCTGAGGCTGAGGCAGGCTGAGGCTGAGGCAGGCTGAGGCTGAGGCTGAGGCAGGCTGAGGCTGAGGCTGTGACTGCGACTGCCGTTGCCACTGCGACTGTCATCGCGAATGCGACTACGACTGCGAGAACAGCAGAATTCTACAACTGGATTTTCATCTGAATCTTCAGGGGGATGCTTTCAGATATGCTTCTACACATCGCTGTTAGGTTGCTTTGCCGGGATAATTTTCATTCGTTGTTTTGCCGATCGGCGCGGGCAGATCCCGGCTGTTTCTGGCGCCTGCTTCAGGCAGGCGGAGTCTCTCTTTCACAGGACGCACGGTTGCAAACAGTCGCGCTAAGCAGAGGTCCGGAGCCAGACCACCCCGCTCGTCCGCCCAAGGTCGAAATGCCGAATAAGAATACGCTCGCGTGCTCCTCTTGTTTGTGGGATGTGATGCATCGTGCATCCCAGGAAAGGGTACCCTTGGATGTCCTGTGTGCTTGGGCCGGCGGAGGCTCTCGTGCTCAAGGAGAAGGATGTTCCTCTGTCTTGACGGCTTCTGCCTGGGGAGGCGCTCCGCGCGCACGGGCCCTGGCTCTGCCTGCCATCCTCTCCCGCCACACCCCGCCGCCTGCGCAGGACACGGAGGCCAGGGCCTCGGTGCCGTCCCTCCGCCGGCCCGCGTCTGTGCAAAGGCGACGGCGATAGCGACGTCGTCGTCGTCGTCATCGTCGTCGTCGTCGTCGACGTCGACGTCGACGTCGACGTCGACGTCGACGTCGGCGCCGACGTCGTCGTCCTCGGCGTCGTCGTCGACGCCGACGTCAACCTCGGCATCGTCGTCGTCGGCGTCGGCGTCGGCGTCGGCGTCGGCGTCGACGTCGATGACGACGCCGTCTGCTGGCGGCGAGAAGGGGAAAAGGCTTGGGCCGACGCCGACTGCCGTGGGTTGCTTCTGCGAGTCTTCTGCGATCCCAGGTCTTCGACGAGATGCTTTTTGTCCCTGCCAGGCGTTCTTTCTCTCCTTGGAGCTCGGCCTCTGGGGCCCGTGCGCGATGGGGACCCGGGACCAGCAAACATAGATCTGGAACTACACGTTGGCCCCGAGGAAGTGAGCGATGTCGAAAATCGGTTTCGTGCGCACCGACTTTGCCCTGCTCCTCCTCCTCCTCCTCCTCCTCCTCCTCCTCCTCCTCCTCCTCCTCCTCCTCCTCCTCCCCCTCCCCCTCCTCCCTCCTCCTCCTCACTCCTCCCCCTCCTCCTCCTCCTCCTCCTCCTCCTCCTCCTCCTCCTCCTCCTCCTCCTCCTCCTCCTCCTCTCCCTCTCCAACCTCCTCCTCCTCCTCCTCCTCCTCCCCCTCCTCTTCCTCCGCCTCCTCCTCCTCCTCCTCCTCCGCCTCCTCCTCCTCCTCCTCCTCCCTCCCCCTCCTCTTCCTCCTCCTCCTCCTCCTCCTTCCTCTTCCTCCTCCTCCTCCGCCTCCTCCTCCTCCTCCTTCCTCTTCCTCCTTCCCCTCCTCCTCCTCCTCCTCCTCCTCCTCATCCTCCTCCTCCTCCTCCTACTCCTCCTCCTCCTCGTCCTCCTCCTCCTCCTCCTTCTCCTCGTGCGCACCGACTTTGGCGCGTGAGATGCCCGCGCAAGGTCGCGCGCATCATAGGCGCCCTCGCTTCCAGGGCAGGTTGCTGCGCTGGCGGCCCGCGTGAGCCACCGCCAGTGTCGCTATGCCATTCGGGGATATATGGGGCCGCGCGCTGAACAAAAATATGTCGTCGGATCTCTGGGCTCTGGGTGCGGGAGGGGGTTGAGGGACGCGGGGGGAGGGCGTCGAGCCCACTCGTTTCCCCCCCCGTTTCTCCTGCTCGCCCATCTCCTCACAGTCCTCCCTGCCCTTTCTCCATCCGCCCTTTTCATTTTCTCCTCCTCACTATCGTCCTCCTCCTCCTCCTCCTCCTCCTCCTCCTCCTCCTCCTCCTCTTCCTCTTCCTCCTCCTCCCCCCCCTCCTCCTCCTCCTCCTCCTCCTCCTCTCCTCCTCCTCCTCCTCCGCATCACACTCCCTTCTCTATCCCACGGTCTTCCTTTCGCCTCCGAGCTCCTCAAGGAGGAGGAGGAGGAGGAGGAGGAGGCGGAGGCGGAGGCGGAGGAGGAGGAGGACCAGTTTAAACCCAAGAGTCATCAACGATGTTGGAGTAAACCTCCCTCCAAGCTCCCTCTCGTCACAGGCTGTCACAGGCCCCTACAAAGGTTCATCTCCATTGATGGAGCTGCCTCGTTGGAAGACACTCATCTAAAGACCCGGAAGCATGCCAAAACGTTGTTCTTGGGATTGCAACGCCACGGATCAACCTGATTGTTGCGTCTTGAGGATCTTGAATCGTGCCAGAACGCCATTCCCAGGATTTCAACACAGAGAACCAATGTAATTGTTGCACCAGCATAATCCGGAACCCTTCCAAAACACAAGTTCTGGTACGTTGATGATGGGAACCCGTGAAACTGCTGAAATTTATTAAAACGAATGTGCGCCGCGCGAAGGCGAGAGCCACATTTTGAAAAGGAACCGCCCTCAATCAGTGAAACTCTTTCATTTTTTAACGAATGTGCGCCGCACCACTCGCCCTCAATCCGTGAAGCTCTTGCAAAGCATTAAATCGAATGCGCGCGGCGCTAAGGCGAGAGCCACATTTTGAAAACTACCCGCCCTCAATCCGGGAAACCCTTGCAAAGTTTTAGAACGAATGTGCGCGACGCTAAGGCGAGAGCAACATTTTGAAAACCACCCGCCCTCCATCTGTGAAAGTGTTGCCAGTTTTTAAGCGTCAGAATCATAGATGTTGCGGCAGTCTCAGGCGAAACGCCTTTCCCGCCTTAAAAACTGGCCTCGGTGTGCGACAGGGACAAATTATTTATAAGGAAATGGAATGGAGGAGGAGGGGGAGGTGGAAGGGGAGGAGGAGGAGAAGGAGGAGGATAGGCAGCAACAATACCAGGAAGAGGACACAGCTGCAGTGGGGGGGGGGGCAGGGCTAAAAACATGCGGGTCTTTTGGTCGCGAAGACATGGCAAAGAGCCTAAAGGGGGGGGTGTTCATGAAGCGCGCGTAGCAGAAAGCAGAATGGCGCGGCGTGTCGCCACTGGACGTCCACGCCAGTCCAGAGCAGGCCGCGCATTTTCACCCTGTTCTGGCCATGCGTTCCTGCGGCCGGTCCCTCAGAGGGTGGACAAGGAAGAGTTGTGGAGGACGACCAATGGAGAGGAAACACGTTGCCAAATAAGTTCCAGATGTTTAAACAAGTTTCAACCATGTTTTAAACATGTGAATCTATGTTTTTAAATATTTTTCGAACCTGTTTCAAACACTTTAAGCACATGTTTATTTCAATGATCGGATTTTTAGGGTGTCCATTGTCATGGCATCCACAAAAGATAAATCCCGTCCAGAGCGTTCCCGAACACTCTCAGAGCGTTCCAGAACGCTGTGCCCAGGACATCCTGCAGAGCCGCTGGATCTAATAGATTGCCGAGCCATCCTCGCCCGATTGCGTCCTCCTCCTGGCTTCGTCTTACGCTTAGCAACCCCCGAGAGGAAGCGGGGGAGGACAGAAGGAGCGATGACGTTTGCGAGGAGGCGCACCAGGAGCCACTCCTGCTCGGATGCAACTCCTGGGTGACGTTGCCCTGGTCCAAAAACCGGTTCCATCCGTCTTAATATCGCTGAATCCGGCTGATTCCCGTTTAACCTGGCTTAATCCCGCTTGATCCGCAGCCTAATCCGGCGTAGCAGCCCCTGAATGGGGCTTATCGGGGGTTGCTGAATTTGCCCTTGGCCCGAGGTATCCCCAGCTTTGCGCTCCATTTTGAAGCCCCAGGGGCACTTCTATAGCAACACCCCAGCCTAATTCTCCTTCATCCTTCAGACGAAGATTTCCGAGTAGTTGCCTCCCCAGAGATCCGATGTCGTGTTTTTTTCAATACGGGGTCCCGGAAGTCTCGACCCGTTCCCCAGGACCAGCTTTTCATCCGGAGTCGTTCTTTGACGTTCCCGAGGCCCAGCGAGGGCCTCTAGAGGCCGAGAACGGCGAAACAAAATCCTCCTTGATTTTTTCAGTGTGCTGGATCTCTCCGCTCCTCGTCCCCTCCCTCCGCCTCCTCTCTCCCTTCTGTCTCGCTCCTCGTTCTCGGCCCGCCTTGCCTCACCTCGAGGCTGCGGACGTGGCTGAATAAGAGTACTGCTCACGTGCCTTTTGGACACGCGGCTTCTTGCTTGATCGATTGTCACCACCCACCAAACCACCCCAACCCAACCCGAAGGCTCAGATTTACCCTCGATTTCTAGTAGGGGGGGGGTCGGGAAACATCGAGAAAACACATATGGAACCCGTACCCCCCCCAACCCGAAATTCGGGTCTTCGGGTTGGGTTGGGGTGGCCTGGTAGGTAGTCAGACTCCTGCCCGGGGCCACCTCCCGCGTGCCGCCGGGGCCCTCCGACGGGGGGGGCCTCCGCAGAGGCCCTCCGAAGAGCGCCGCCGCCCAGGGGCCACCGCGCATCCGCGCGCCCGCGGGGGCGGCGCTCTCCGCCGGTCAGCGGCGTCGTCGTCGTCGCCGCCGCCGTCGTCGTCGTCGTCGCCGCCGTCGTCGTCGTCGTCGTCGTCGCCGCCGTCGTCGTCGTCGTCGTCGTCGTCGTCGTCGTCGTCGTCGTCGTCGTCGACGTCACCGCGGCCGTTGTCGCCGCGGCCGTCGTTGCCGTCGGCGTCACTATCGTCGTGGCAGCATCCCCGCGCCTCAACGCAGCAGGAGGGGCCCACCCCCCATTCGGCGGCGAGTTTGGGGGGAAGTGAGAAGGAGAAAGCCGGCTCAGAAGGCTCGGAAGTCCCGCGGCTTTCTGACAAGTTTTCTAAGCCTTCCCCGAAGACAGAGAGCCTCTCAGAAGGCGCGAGGGTTTCTGAGAAGTCCAGCCGCCTTCTGAGGAGGCCTTCTCCTTCTCTCTTCCCAGACCCCTTCGTCGTGATTTTTTGCACACCATCGACCCCCACAGGACTGGACCCCTTCCCTGGGACCGGCTTTCATCCTGAGTCGTTTCTTGACGCTCCCGGGGCCCGGTAGTTCAGGGCCCCTGGAGGCCGAAAAGAAGGACAAGTTGTCCGTCGTGACTTTTGGTCACAGCGCGAGTGAGTCTGGGTCACTTCCCCCCGCTCGCCGCCGACCCATGGCGGCGGCCGCCGCGCTGCTGGCGCTGCTCTCGGGGGCAGCCGCGGCCACAGGCGTGCTCAGCCGCCGGCGGGCCGTTGGCCTCTGCCCGCCGACGGGGACGGCGCCGCGGCGGTGGCGGCGGCGAGGGCGGCGAGGGCAGCCGCGAGGAGGAGGAGGTAGAGGAGGAGGAGGAGGAGGAGGAGGAGGAGGAGGAGG
>CAUYUJ010016434.1:97094-127094 GCA_963575745.1 Prorocentrum cordatum | reverse complement strand
TTTGAGAAACCCAGAGTAACATGGCCCTCCGAGGCCCTCGCGTCCTTACCGCGCACCCTTACGGCACGGGTCGACTGTTCCCGGGGCGGCCTGCGGAGGCAGGCCGGGAGGACCATGGGCCGGCCGCCGGTACGCAACCCATGACGGGCCCGTTCTCCACCACCACCACCATAAGTTTTGCGAGAGGTCCAGCAGCTGCCCCCCCCCCGCACTGACCCGTAGGGACTCGCCCTCGCAAGGTAGCGAGCCTCGCTTACGGGGCCTCCTCGGAGCTCGTTCCTTAGAGCATCGGGGTACGCCCCCTGCCGGCCCCATGAGAAGTCTGGGCCTGCGGCAAATCCCACTCGCAGGGCATTTTGCACGTCGTACCCCACGGCTCCTTAGCGGGCGTTTCGACGCTGACCCCCTCATGCGGATGTCCTGTTTTGTCTTGTCCCCCATCTTCCTCTTCAACCTGCACCTCTTTCAAACAGGTGGAGGATGAGGAGGAGGAGGGGGGAGAAGAGGAGGAGGAGGACCCCCTCCCCCTCCTGCTTGTGGTGGTGGCGGTGGGAGACCAGCCCACCAGACCAGAGCCTCAGCGGCCGCCGACGCCGCAGTGCTCCGCAGGCCTCTCCCGGGATGCACCCGGGCCAGAGCTTCGAGGCCCGTCCAGCCGTGGAGACGACGGCCTGCCTCCCAGCAGGCCCAGAAAAAACCACGACGCGCAGGGGAAGGCACCGAGACGTGTGAGGCGTTCCGGAGAGGGCCTCGCCTTCGAGGATCAGAGGGGGCTGCCGTCTCTTTCGCGGCGGAGGGCGGCGGAAGGTCGGCGAAAGCAAGCCGAGGCCGCTTCCGCGGACTTGGTAGGCCGGCGGAAGGCGGCGGAAGTAGAAGCTGCCCCCCAAGGGATGAAAAAGGTTTTTGTTTGGTTTCAAGGTTTCCGAGGTCGCCCATTTGATTGTTTTGTTTTTGCGATACGGGGTCCCCAGGGCCAGTTGTTCATCCCAAGCTGTTTCTTGATGCCTTGGGGGTCTGGCGAGGGCCGAAGACGGCCAACCAAAAAATCATGCCGAGAGTCAAGCAGGGGCGGAGCGTCTTGGACTGCCTGTAGGCCTACCAACCAATGTGTTCCGAGTTTGTTTTTGTGGTTCGCGCGTGAAGTTCTTAGAACATGTCTGGCTGAAACCGTCTTGTTTTGGCTACGCCGGCTGCGTCGTATAAAGAAAGGCATCGCTCCTGCTCCGGCTCCGAGAATGTGTCGTGGCAGTGAGGCCACGAGGGCTGCTAGGACGGGGGGCCCCTGTTCCACGGAGGCCCTGCACGCCTCGGCGCCTCAGAAACATGTGGTGGTTCGCGCGAGCTGTTCGCCTCGCCCCCCTCTGTGCCGCGGAGGCGCTGCGCGTCTCGGCGCGGCGGCCGCCGCCGGCGCTGCCGGCGGCCATCTTCGCGCCGCGCCGTGGCGACGGCGACGCCTCGCCGTCGGGCGGCGCCGCGTCCACGCCGGGCAGCGGCTCGGCGCGGAGCGCGGGGGCCCCAGGCGGCGCCGAGGGCGGCGCGAGCGGCAGGGCGGGGGCCCGCGACGGCGCCTCCAGCGTGGCCGCGCGGCGCGAGCGGCAGCAGAGGGGGGGAGAAGCACGCCGCAGGCAGAAGCTTCAGGCGGGCGTGTGCCTCTGCAGGAGGAGTCTTCACACATGGTCAACAAACTAGTCTGGGACTATTTTGTTGACCATGTTTTGATGTGTCACATTGGGGAGCATTTGTGGAGTACGTTTCTTTTGCTTCAAGCTTCGCCTGCAGGAAGGCATGCCTCGGGCGTGTCCCTCTACAGGAGGGCGTGTCCCTCTACAGGAGGATTCTTCACACATAGTCAAAGAATAGTCTGGGGCTATGTTTAAAACTATTGTTTAACATTGTGGATACTTTGCTGATTTTTTCTTTTGCTTCAAGACTCGCCTGCAGGAAGACATGCCCGACCGAACGCTCCACGCGGATTGCTTGGATCCGCGCTGGGCCGCCCCAGCGCTGGCGCGCCCCGCGCGCCAGGGAGGGAGGCTCCCCAGCGCAGGTCCAGGAAAGCCGCGCGGGCCGTCGAAAGTTTACACGCCGGTCGTTGACAGTAGGTATTTTCGGATTCCCAGATCCCAATCTGCTTCAAGCGCCTTCGTACTTCAAGAATCGATCTGCTATTGCTGAGGTTTGTCATTCTCTTGGAGGGCCTGGACCCAATTCACTATATCCGCCTTCCTACTTCATGTTTTTACCTACTCCTTCCGACCGACGTGTATGTGCGTGGCGTTTTTTCTCTTTCCAGGCAGGGCGGGGTGGGCTTCGGCGTGCCAGTGGTCCCCGGGCTTGCGGGGGGAGGGATTGGCATCACTTGCCCCCTTGCAGAATCCACTCCTGGACTGCCCATAGTTATTAGCTTTGTCTGAGCTTGGTCGGGCCTTCTTTGAACGACAGCTTCTGCCCAGGGTCGATCGCGTTTGCAGGCAAGACGCTGGAATGAGGGCTGCTTTGGGTTCGGATGGGGCTCGCTGTTCCTGAGGTCATGCCGTGGCTGCTCCTCAAGCCCATGCGGGGATTCATCCGCAACCACCGCCTGGGGGGTCGATCTTCGCGGACCTCCACAGGCGGCGGATATGGATTAATTCGGCCTTCCGGGTGCCAAAATCTATCCACATCCAGCGCCCGCTGGGGCACCAGGACATCGGTTCCCAAGCGGTGGAATCCCCGCCTCGCACTCAAGCCCTCCTCGTGCACCCAGGCGCTGTTGGCCCCAAAGAGGGGCTCCGTCCCTTGCTTAGCGTCCCTTATATCAGTAGCCCTCCTGCAGAGAAGGAGAGAAGACTGACCCTGAGATGCATGGCGTTCGGCCGCAAATCATGGAAGCCCTGTGTACCGATGCAATTCCGCAGTTGGAGCGTACTGGCGTCTCAGCGTCTGGAAGTCGAAGAGGTAGCGCCAATGTAGCATCGACTGGCGTCGATTCAGCCTCGACCAGCGTCGGCTCGCAAGAGCCAACAAGATGGTACGGGAGGCTCCCATGAATTTCCTCATGACATGGCGTCGCATGGTGTTGCCACGGGCGATTATTTTGCCGTGTGTCGGGACCCGGGGTCTCCTCACGGATCGGCACGGGCCGAACATAAGAGGGGTGCAGACAGGTGGGGCTCGGGGCTTCGGCCCAGCTTTTTGCGCGGGGCTGCAGCTTCTTGTGCCGTGGCGTCGGCTCCCAGGGCTTTTCGGCGTGCCGCTGGCCCCCAGGGAACAGAGCGTCGGAGCTCTGGCTCAGCATGTCGCGCCGCCCATTCTCGGGGGAGCGTAAGACCCGGGTTTGCCGGGACTCGGGTTCGCCATCGTTTTTTGACGACCGCGCCTCGGATTTTGACGAGGAGGAGTTTCGTGGGATGTCTGCAGCGGGAGGCCTCGTCAAAATGCAGGCTCGGCCTCGTCATTTTTTTGACGACCTCGTCGGGGATTTCCGAGTCCCCCGTACCCGGGTCTTACGTCTCCCCGATAAGCAAAAGTTCCAGACCGTAGGCTCGGGGGGGACGCATCGACCCCCGATCGCCCATTCCTCGCCGATGTGGGGGCCGACAGCCCACCTCGCCCTGGAGCGTTCGTGTGCGCTGTCGGGGGCCTAGCGCCGACCTGTTGGCGACGTGTTGCCAACGCCAGGTCGATGTAGTCCCCCTGAATCGCTCACGTCCCCCTCCTCGTCGCCCCGCATGGATTCGCCTCGAAACTCCTTGGCAGACTGCGCAGCTGGAGAGGTCTGCGGAGTGGCGCCTGTCAGCGATACTCCGAGTTTCTGCATCAGCGTCAAGGGGGCGTCACCCCCGCCGACAGCCCCACATCGACCCCCGTCGCGAGCAGCCACCGCGCGCCGAAAGCGCTCCGACCCCCGTCGCGACGCGACGACGAGGCGAGGTTGACCCCCGTCGGGGGGGTACGGTAGGTTCGCGTCGTGTCGACCCTCGTCGACCTCGCCGCGGGCGTTCAAGGTGGAACGCCGCCAGTGGCCCAGAATCGACTAACACGAAACGATTGGGCGATCGACGAGCCGCCGATCGTTCAAGGTTCAACGATCCACGCCGTGTCAGAAACCAGCGCCGGGGTCGTCACGACACGAACCTGCAGTGCCCCCCACACGCTACTCGAGAAACCCATGGCAGCCTTCCGGACCCCCGCAGGTCCGCCCGGAGCCGGGGCGCGTGTGGTTCAACTCGCCGATGAACTCGGCGGTGGACATCACGCCCTACTCGAAGGCCCAGGGGGCCGTGCCACAGCCGGGGCCTCTACCGGGGAACCGAAAAATAGCACAAACATAAAAACGCTGATTCACGAAGGTGAAGCAAAGTTAGCACTGCTTGCCCCATGCGTGTGCTGTCTTCCAGCCCTCTGCCTCTTCCCCCCTTCCCTGTGCAGCTGCAGCAGTTTCGGATCAGGGGGGACCGCTTGTCCCACCCTCCCACCCCTTTTTCTGCCTGCCCCCGCTGGGGCGCCGGTGGCAGTCCGCGCGGCGAGGTGCCGCTGCACCTCGCTCTTGGCACTGTGGCTTGTGCAATGTAAAAAGAATGGGAGGGGAGCGGGCTAACATAGAACGCGAGGGCCTCTGAGGACCACGTTAGCTCTACAGGAGGAATATTCAAAAATAGTCAAAACATAGTGAAGGGACCATTTCTTCATCATTTTTTTCAATTTGGGGGCATGTGTTGCGAATGTTTGCATTTTCGTCCAAAACCCCCTTGTAGGAGTGCAGGCCCGACTTAACCTTATTCTCTAGCAGGAGGAGGAGGAGGAGGAGGAGCAGGAGGAGGAGGGGGAGCGGGAGGAGATTTCCGAGATTTTCCCCCAGGACGACGTCCCCTCCCTTCCTGCCTGCGGACCTGCAGGGGCGGCGGCGGCCGCGGGCCTCCTCACGGCCTCTCAGGCCTCGCCGCAGGCCTCCATGGAGCCGCAGGTCACCTCGTCCAGGATGATGCTGAGCTTCATCCTGGCCTTGTCCATGTACGAGGGCCCGCTGCCGTCGCACTTGTCGTGATCTCACTTCCCAATGCTGGTGCGTCAGTCAGTGCTGTCGTCGTGCACACTGTGCTGAGCTGTCAGTCTGTGCTAGTAGCGTCAGACTGTGTTGCGTAGTGCTAGTTCGTGCTCGGTGCCGTCGCAGCCCTTGCACTACTTGAAGATGCTGGAGTCGTCGTAGCTGTGTTCGTCGGTTGTTCGTTGGCGTGCTTCCTTCTTGCCCTTACCACATAATCGGCTCTTGACTTAGGTGGAGGTGGCGTACACTCCTGTCCAATCTTCTCCGATATGTAGTGCTTCGCCTCACTGCCGCATTTGTAGCAATAGTACCCGTGGTCCCGCTTGTGCCATTCCATCTGGTGGGAGCTGTGTGCTTGGCGTCCTTTGAGAGTTAGTGGTGGTTTCTTAGCTGTCGTCGTGTTGCTGCATGGGGAGAGAAGCCACCATCTTGCTGTCGTTCTTCGTCGGCGTAGGACTGACTGCGCGCATGCCCTGCAGCGCCATCCCGTCGGAGTCTGTTGTACTTGGTGCAAGCTCTGTGTCGCCAACTGGTCCAGCGTTGGTGCAGGTGGTCTTTGTAAATTGGCTTCTCTCCTTAGCTTCGCTCGATCTTCCCAGTTCATTGGTGGTCGTCTTTCCATGCAGTCCAGGGTGGCTTGTGTGATGCGCTGTCTGACTAGGTTGCCTACCGCTCGCACCCACTCGTAGCATCCGAGTTGTGCTGCTGGTATGGCGTGTTCTTCTGCTGCTTTGTCGGCTTGTTCGTCTGCCACTCTGTTGCCGAGCCACGCCCATTCTGGGATATCTCTTCGTCGAGCGTCTTCCCATTCGAGGTGGCTCTGCATATGTCTTATCGTGATGGATTCGTTTCCTCCTCCCCGCTGGTCGATGGCGTCCTTTATCCTCATCCAGATGTCGCCGTTGCCGAAGTGGTACGTTTCGGTCCTGTGCCGTCTGCGTCTCCAGTTCTTCGCCAGTACTCCTGAGTCCGTCCAGTAGATGATGGGACCCTGCGAGTTCTGCAACACGCTGAGTAGTGCCCACATCTCCGCTCGGTTGTTCGTCTGTCTTGGTCCAGGTAGTGGACCCCGCATAGTTGCTCGTACAGTTGTGTGGTCCATGCAAGCCCATCCCCATCCGCACCTGCGGTACCGTCGGTCCGCTGACATGGCTCCTCCGCTGCCGTCACCGCAGAAGTGTAGTGGGATGTCGTCTGCGATCAGTTGTCCGTGCAGTATGTCGCCGTCGCAGGTGTGCGAGGGTTCCGTATTGCATGGTGGTGGGCAGGACATGGGTCGTGGGGTGATGCTTCTGAGCCAGAAGGCTGCGTTCGTCTCGATGCCCTCCTTTGCTCGCTCCTTGAGGTGCTCTGTTCGTTCGTATATGATGTGCTGTCTTCTTTGTGTGCAGTCTCCCCAGATGCGGTGGTAGTCGTCGTCAGGCGCTCCACATTCGCATAGGTTGGACGTGCCGTAGGCGTCTGCGATGCGCTGCCGTGGCCAAGTCCCAGCGCATGCAGCTGCCAAGAGTGCTCCGTGCCGTTGGTGTTTGCCCCGTCGGTCGAGGTGCTGGAGGTGGCTGATGAGGTCTTGCACGCCAGCGCCGTTCTCGAGGCCGCTGCCGTTGTGGTGCTTGCTGGCCTGCCTCCATTGCTGAAGCTCGACCTGGCTGGTCAGCGCGTCAATGACGTCGGTTGGGTCTCCGTGTGCGTCCTCCTCCCTGAGCAGCCACCCGTCGCCCTGGGGGTCAACCCAGTAGTCGGCGCGCTGGAGGTCCCAGCCCAGGTCCTTCAGCGTGTTGATGAGTGCGGCGATGATGCCGCGTCTGCGTTGCCATCGTAGATCATGTGGTTGTTGCTGCAGTCTGGACTTGATCTTCGGCCACGCTCGTCGAATACGTTGTCGTACTTCGTGGGATGCCGTCCACATATCAAACCATGCTGTAAAGTGTGCTTTAATAATAGATACTTCAGGATCTGCTCCTTCAACTGCGATGAGGGTTGTCAGGCATCTGCCTGGCCAAGCTCGTCGTAGTGCTCGTGCGTAGTGTCGTCGTGTCTGCAGTCTCTCGTTGGGCGATGCTCCGTACGCCTTAGCTCCGTACAGCAGGGATGCCATGGCTCCTTGGGCTAGCACTCCTCTCACTCTGCTTCGTCTGGCCCTTCTGAAACGGGTGCGGACCAGGTTCATTATTGCCCGGGCCTTCTTTTTGCGTGCGTGGTGTGTCCGTCGTAGTGTGCATGTACGGTTGCCCCTGTCGATGCCGAGGTCTCGCCCTTCAGCGATGCCGTCGATGTGGATGTTGAGGCCCGCAAGTCGTTTGATGGTCTCCTTGGTGTCCTTCATGTGCGTCGTGATGATGACTGACTTTGCTGTGACCTCAAGTCCTTGCTGTTGTAGAGCTTCGTGTAGCGTCTTGGTCGAGTCGACGGCGTCTCGCACCAGGGTATCTTTGGAACCGTACAGCTGGACACCGATGTCGTCGAACCATGTTCTAGGCTGGGTCTTTGTAATTTTGCTGCTGTACTGTCGTAGGACGACGTAGATCAATGCTCGCGCGAGGTTGTTCGAGTGCCTGGCCCCTGCCAAAATGGAGCGGCTTGCATATACCGGCTCGCTGTAGCAGCCGTTGAGGCGCAGGAATCGTGCCGAGCGGTGCATCTGCGTGGAGAGCGCGAGGACCTTGCTGGGGAATCCGAATTGGTTTGCGGCCATGGCGATCTTGGGGAAACTGAGCGAGTCGTAGAACCTCTTGGTGTCGAGGAGCGTCGTCGCTGCCCGAATGCTGTAGGCGTCCGCGATCTCGTCCCCCAATGCTCGCAGCATGGCTTCTCGTAGGCAGCTGTTGCCCGCGACCGCTGCATCCCATGGTTCCTCTATCTCTTTAGCCCATAGTCGTATCCTGTCCCGATGCATGAGCTCCCAGGTTCGGCAGATCCAAGGCAGTAGTGCCAGTGCACGGTCGCCTCCGTCGGCGAGTGCGCTTGCTCCTTTGGCGGTGGCTGGTTTGGGCTGGATCATGACTATGGACTGGAGTGCTTGCCACGGCCATGTCACGTCTCGGTCGATGGTGTTCAGTAGCTGGATTATCGCGTCTCTACCTGCTGCTGGTAGTCGTCGAGCGTCGCTAGTGTTTAGTCGGTCCGCGCCTCGTCCCTTGCCAGGTATGCCGACGATGGCCTCGTCGAATTGCTCCCTGCTCCATGTCGTGGTTGGGGTCGTCAAGGCTTGTTCTCGTAGGTCCTTGAGCAGCTGGGTGTGAGTGATGTGGTCGCCGTGGGCGTCGCTCCAGATGTTGCTGAACGTCGTGTGCTTGAGGTTTGTACGCTCAATTGTGGAGGTCGCTGTCACGGTGCCCGGTGCCTTCGATCATTTCGTCTGCATGTCGCATGCTGGGCTTAGTCATCCTGTGCATGGTGCCGTTGTCGCAGCTGTTGGCTAGCCAAGTTGTGTAGTCGCGCGCGTTGCATCTCAAGTCACGCTTGATCGCTTGGATTGCTTCTTGCGCTGCCTGCGTAGCCATGCCCTCGATGGTGTCGGTAGCTACGTCCTGGATGTTGGTGAGTCGGTCTCTCCAAAGTGCTCGGTGCAATCTTGCGGTGCTGGTTGATTTGGCTCCTGCTGATGGTACACCGTCGAGCGCCAGGTGTCGGCAACAAGCTTCCAGGGCGTGTACTTCTTCGTGTCCGACTCCTCTTTGTCTTAGACGGTGCAGCGCCGTGAGGGAGGATTCCGCGCGAGCCCACCAGTTGGCCGTGTAAGTGGCATATCTTGGTCGTCGTATCCCGCGTTCTTTTTGGATGTGTTGCTTGAGCTGGTAAGGCTGTCCTCTTCCTCTGTTGCGCTTCTGCTCGCTCTCGTGGATCCTGTATGCCTTGCAATAGAAGCTCTCCATGTGCTGCATGGGCGTGTGGAAGATGTGGCTGGCTCCGTGGTGAGCTTCATGGATTGCCTGGTATGCTGCGCTGTCCGTGATGTATGTGGGTGCTGCAATCGCAGTAGAAGTGTTGTGGTCGTACCCGATCTCGCCCCAGAGCTCATGCATGGTTCTAGTGTCGACGTCGGGCGCTTGTGCTGGTTGTTGCTTCTGCTCGTCCTTCTGCTCGTCCTTCTTGCTCGTGAAGTAGTACTCGAGCTCGCTGTCGTTGTCATACTCTGCTTCGATGGGTACGCCTTCGGCTTCCCCCTGATCGTGTGGTGGGCCTTCTCCGTCCATGTCGTCGCCCAAGGGGTCGGCGTTAGTTTCTTCGAAGTCCATGGGGTCGAAGTCCTCGTCCATTGTCGATCTGGGTCTCGTGCCTGCTGCTGTCGTTGCTGTCGTGCTTGGATGTCTTGTCCAACCATTCGGCGACAGTGCCTCCCATCTTTGGTTCATGAAATCGCCATCGTCGAAATTGCCGCCTTGTGTGGTGTTGTTCTCGTAGTTGTTGCTGTCTTGCGTGCTGGTGTGCGACTTGGTTTGGTGGTTGCCGTGGTAGTCGCGGGTGTCGGAATGGATGTGGCATGGTCGGCTCCCGAGTGAGGTTCATCGTGACCTCGCCTTTCAGCGTGATGGCCTGGCCGATGTGTGGTCCCCATGGGACGTCGCTGACTGGTCTCAATGGGTGCATGTGTTGTCGAGCCGAAGGGCTGACCACCAGGTAGTCAATGGGCGATGGCGTCGCTTCCTTCTTGAAGCACGTGGCCGCCTGATCGCCGATGGTGAGAATGTTGCCTCCTAGCGCTTCTGGCCATCCTGAGGCGTTGACTGCTGATGGCGTGACGTTGAAATCACCTGCCAATATCCAAGGAAGATTCAGTATGCGCAGAAACTGTCCGATCTCCGTCAGCCTGTCCGCGTTGGTGCCTGACTTGAGGGACTGCTTGGTCTCCAGGTAGACACTGATGACGACAATGGAGTAACCCTTCATGCCAGAGCATCGGGATCCAGTCCGTGAAGTTGAGGAGCTCGGCCCTGGCGAGAGGTGATGTGCCTGCCGTCGAGGACGACGCGCTGCCCTTCACCGCCATCTCGCGGAAAAACTTGGTTCTAAAGTTGTTCTTCACCATTGCAGTCACCCCGCCATGGGAGCCCTTCTCCGATGTCCTCGACTGCCGTGAAGCTGAAAAAAACAAGCTTTGAGTCCCATCTTTGCGAGAGTTGCCTCGATATGTTGGAGCTCGTGGTGCTTGAGGTGCGTTTCCTGCAACAAGTAGCCGTCGTACAGAGCCCGTCCTCTGGGTCGGTGCGCTAGTAGACCATCCCGTAGCCACTTAGTTACCTTTGGCCCCCATGTAGTGATATTGCCAACAAATATTGGTCGCTGCTCTGGGGTGGCCGAGCGGTTGGCTGTCATGCCACCCCGCAGTTTCCCCTCGCGGATCTGGCGGAGGAGCTCATCTCGCTGCTCTGGTGTTGTAGGGGTCCCTTCAGCGGGCGACGGTGCTGGCGTACTCGAAGGTGCGCTTGCCGAAGCTGCTGAGGATGCGGCTGTCTGCTGCTGCTGTTGCTGCTGCTGGTATGTGGTCTTGCGCTTCTTGGCTTCCCTGAGCCTCGTCGCGTCGGCCATGGCCTTCGCCTTGGCCTCGTCTATGCGCGCCTTGATCTGGCCCGCGTAGGTCTGCTTTCCCGCCTGTAGGTCCCTGATGGCCGCCTGCTTGGCCGCCAAGATCTCCGTCTTCAGCTCCTCGTCCTCGTCGCCCTGCAGCATGTCCTCCATGTCTATGTCGATGACCCCGTTATGCTGCAGCTCGTGCTCGGAGGAGTGCAAGAGCTGCTCCATGAGACTCTTCGGCTTGCCCTCCATCAAAATCTCGTTCAGGTTGGCCTTCGCCTGCTCGAGCGCTTTGCCCTTCTCGATCATGTCCTCGCACGCCTTCGCGACTAGTCCCTGCAGTCGGCTGTGCTCGTCGCAGGCCTTGTGGAATTCGTTGTAGGCAACCTCCTGCGCCTTCGCCGCTGCAGTGCATCGTAGCTCCGCAGGTTGCTGAGGTTGCAGTGGTTGGAGCGTTTGGGCGAGCGCCGTCAACTGTGTGCCCAGCGCTGTCACTGCTGCATTGGCACCCAAGCCCATCTGCTGGAGTTGTTGACCCAGTGCCGTCATCATCTTAGTCATCTTGACCAGCTTGTTGCAGTGCCAGCATTTCCATCCGTTCTTGGCCAACGTGCTGTCGTAGGTCCACTTGTTGCAGCTGCGGCACACGGAGTACTGCGACCCTTCTCGGCGCGCCATCACGATGCCGTCGGCGGTCGGTGGGCTGCTAGATCGGGCCATGGAGGCTGCTCGTCCCGTGCGCGGCCTCCGGGGGGCCCCTCTCCCCGGGCCACGGGGCTGCAGAAAGAACGGCTCGGGGTGAAAACGTTCGAGGCCTGGGGACAAAAGCACACAGACACAATTCATCGTCGATTCCCCGGAAAATATGGGAAAATATTGGAAGTGGGGGGGGAGGCAAAAACCCCGAAGGTGTGGGGAAATATGGGGAATAATGTTTTTTTGTGTGTGTATTTATTTGTTTGTCCCAGGGCCTTGAGACACTAGAGGCCTGGGGAAAAAATGATAATTATGCCGTCTTATAGATTCTGGAGACGTAAGACCGTAAGACTCGAAGAAGCCGGACCTTGGGTTTTCCGACGACTTTTGCCGAGCGCCCCCTGGACTCTGACGGTCCCGCTTGTCCGTGGGAGGCTTGCAGCGGGAGCTCGCGGCAAATGTTTTCAGCTTTGGCCTCGTCATTGGTTCATGATGGCCCCGTCCTGCCAGCCCGAGTCCCGAGTCCCCCGTACCCGAGTCTTACGTTTCCCCGATACTGCAGCAGAGCGCAAGGCTGCGGATGTGCGGGTTGTGCACCGCAGTCGGCGTCCAGCCACGGCCGTCCTGGGACCCGCGGAAGTTGTGCGCAGCAGGCCTTCCTGGCCTCGGCCAGCGGGGCGGAGGCCACCGCGTGGCAGGGCCCAGGCTAGCCTTGTGCCCAGGCACGGCGGCGGCGGTGGTGGTGGTGGCGGTGTGCAGGAGCCTGCGGAGTGTGTAGGGCTCCTCCGATTCGATTCGGTTCGGTGTCGATGGCTTCCGATTCCGATGCGACTCGACTTCGGATTCCGACTTGGATTCCGATCTCTCAGTGGAATCCTGCTAGCCTGCCGCTTTCTGCCGATTCGACTGCTCCCGACTCGGATGCCGATTTCCGCCGATCCGGTTCATTTCGATCGCTGATCCGAGCTATCGATTCGATGTTGGGCCTCCATTTGTGTTGTATCTCTTGCTCGGAGGAAGGCCGGCGTAAGCCGTCGGAAGCAACAGCTGCGCTCCCGACAGGCGTCACCATTTGTGGGTGCGCGGTCTTCGTTGAGCAGGGACCGACCGCGCCGGAATTCATATAGGCCGCTACGACATGCCCTCACAACCCCCAATAACGCTCGAAAAACAGAAACAAGGTTTTTATAACATAGACCCACTGTGCTAACACAAGACCGTCTCCGCCAGACTTGTTCTGGGAACACTTGGCGCAAACCACTGGAGGTTCCTGGAACATCCTAGCTGGCGGGCCTGGACAGGCAAGCGGGGACGCCTTGCCACTGCTCGAGCGTTTCCAGGATCGCCCACGTGATGTCTCCCCACCCCCCGACAGGGGGGGGCTCTGTCGAAGAAGCAAAAACATAAACATTAACTTTTGGCGCTCCGCGCTGGATTTCTCAGATCCGCGCTTTGGCCCCCGCGGCGGCGCCTCTGGCGCCGCCCTTCGCGCGCTCCTCGCGCCAGGGAGGTGGGTCTAGCGCAGATCAAAAAGAACCGCGCGGAGCGCGAAAAGATTATGTTTCCCGCATTTTTTCACATTCTACCCCCCCCCTCCCCCGTCAGAGGGGGGTCTGGGAGCACGGCTCCCCCCTCCTTGCCGCGGCCAGGTGTACGGCCAGCACCCGCGCTCCTTCCACTTCGACGGCGCGCCTTCCGGGGCCCCTCGCCACCACCGCCAGCCCTCGGAGGAGGCGAAGGTACCCATACCGCTGCAGCAGGGCTGGACCTAAACGCTTGTCTGCTGGACTTCGGCTGCGTTTGGTTGTTCGTTTTGGCAGGGAGGTGCAGGAAAACAGGTAGAGCAAAACGAGAGCGAAACGAAGAACAACGTTTAGTTCCATCCTTGCGCTACCTTGAACCCGCATAGTAAGGATGGGCAGCCTTTCCAAGGGTACCCTTGCATCCTTGCCCTTCCGGCCCATCATCAGCGACTTTTGCTTGCCAGCCTCGCTTGAAAATTGCCAACATGGCCCTCTCCAAGGCCCTTGCAACCTTACCGCGCATCCTGATGATGCGCGTCGACTGTACTCTTCGCCGGGCTTCCCCTTTGGGGGGTCCTCCTGGGAGGCCCTCGTCGCCACCGCCGGATTCGCCTCGACACCCTGGTCAGAGCGCACCCCGGGGAGAGGTCCGGGGAGCAGCGGGGTATCGGTACCTTCTTGGGCGCCCCAAGTCCAGTCGGCCCACCTCCCCCCACCAGGGGCGACCTCCCTCGCGAGGTGCGAACTGGGAGTTCATCACTTTTTTCTCGGGGGGGCGGGGGGGAAGGAAGCAGGAGGGAAGGAATGAAAACTCGTCGGGGAGGAGAGGCGAGGGAAGGGGAAGTAGGGGCGTGGGGGGAGGGAGGATGCGTGCGGGATGGACAGGATGAGGCATCGATGATGGAGTACGGTCGGAGCAAGGTGTAAGGCCGAGGTCGGTTCGGGGAGGGTCTCCTGCTGTCCTCCGCGCTTGCTGGATGCTCCTGTGCACTCTGTGGGGAGGATGCCCTCGGCTGCTCCTCAGCCTGGCCCGGCGGAGGGCCCCGGGTGCTTGGAGGCTGCTCCTCTGCCCCGGGGTCCGGCCGCATCTGGCAGGAGGGCGGGGAGGCGGCGAGGTGGCGATCCGGGGGCTCCGTCCGAGGCCCTCCGAGCCCCTCGACGCCCGGGAAGAAGGGCTCCGGCCCCTTGGTGCCCAGAGCCCAGGTGGCCTCCGGGGCGGTGGCGCTCGGCACGGCCGCGCTCCGGCGCCCCGCGGGGTCGAGAGAGCTGCGCAGAGCTGGGCCACCCGATGCGTGCACAGGGGCACGGTCAGCCCGCATCCGCCAGGATGGGCCATGTTCCCACGGGTGCCCCTTTGCATCCTCGCCCCTGCGGCCTATCCTTGGCCACTTTCGCTGGCCCACCTCGCTCGAAAAACGATAGCAGGTCCCTCCAAGGCCCTCGCATCCTGACCGCGCATCCTGACGATACGGGTCGGCTAAACGTTCGACGGTCCACGCGGATGTATTGCATCTGCGCTGGACCTCCCTCCCTGGCGCGAGGAGCGCGGCAGGGGCGACGCCGGAAGACACACGTGCACGAAGATAAACGTTCGACGGTCCACTGGAGTTCTTGCATCTGAGCTGGACCTCCCTCCCTGCCGCGAGGAGCGCGCCAGGGGCGACGCTGGGCCACTCGATACATGCCTCGAAGAAGAGGCACGTGCACAAAGGTAGATGCTCGACGCTCCAGGCGGATTTCTTCTGCACTCGTGCTGGACCTCCCTGCCGCGAGGAGCGCGCCAGGGGCGACGCCCCAGAGGTCCCGCCGGGTGGCCTCGGGGATGGCCAGCCCCCTTTCGCGTGAGGCAGAGCCCGGCAGGCCGCGGCCTCCGGGGGAGAGCACGGCCTCCCCTCCCACCGGAGCTCGGGCCTCGGCTCACCGAGCGCGCTCCACGATCCGCAGAACGCCCTCTCGCAAACGCCCGAAAAGCACATGCTCGCCTCGACGTCATGGGCGTGTAGGGCGTGCAGGTACGCGACGCGTGCAGGGCGCCCTAGAAGCGAATGGACCGGGCAGGTGCGAAAGCACGCTGCGGAGGTACCGGCAAGCGCTCCGGCTTGCAACGCTTGGGCGGGAGGCGTTGCCCAGCATCGTGCATGCTAGATCTGTCCACGCGCTTTTCGGCGCACGACCTTCGAGCGAGCGAGCGAGACTCCACGTCATAAATCGCAGATCTCCCGCGGCGGATCCAGGCTATTTGCCACCAGTTGCTTGCTGCGAGCAGCGGGGCGCGCTCGTCCACCGGCGGGCCCACGGCGGCCGTGGCGGCCGGGCCGGGGGCAGAGGGGGAGGCAAGAGAGGTGCGCTCCACTCGGGCGAAGGCAGGCACGCCCCTCTGCAGGAGGAAAGTTCAAGAACGAGTAAAGACATTCTCTGGGGGCGATGTTTGGAGTATCTTTGGCTGTTTGGGAGTACTGTTGTAACTCTTTTCGATTTTTCGCCTCAAATCCGCCCAAAAGATGCACTCCACTGGGGCGAAGTCTGCAGAGGAGAATTCAAAAAGCGTAAAAACATTATCTGGGGGCGATGTTTGGAGTATATTTGGTTGTTTGGGGAGTATTTCCGTAACTCTTCTTGATTTTTCGCCCAAGATCCGCCTGCAGGGGGACGTGCCCGACCTCAGGCCTGGTGCGTCATTCCCTGAGTTGGGATCCGAAGCGCCTGGGATGCTGGCCCCAAGGCAAAACACGGCGGAGAAGGCCCAGGGCGGAGAAGGGAGGCGCAGGTTGCAGCCCCAGGCCTGTTTGAGCAGCGGCGGGCATTTCGGCACGTCGCGCTGCAGCTGACGCCTGAGCGTGGCTGATGTGCTGGGTGAAGCCGCTTGGACCATGCACTGAGCTGCCGCTTGACCAGAGATCTGGTCCGTTCCATTCATGTTCGTCTCCATGCCTGCAGTGTTTGCGTCGTATGTTTTTCTGTTTGCTTCTTCTTCTTCTTCTTCTTCTTATATCTACACACATGTATATGAAAACACCTCCATCGGAGGCGTGTAGGAGGTGTGGCGCTAGGTTTGTTAGTATGGCTCCCTCGGGGAGGGCACCATGGTGGCACGGTGCCGGCAGCACGTGTGTCTCTCAGTTTCCCTCTCTCGGCGGATCCTCCGCGCACGTCGCTCTTGATTGGCGAACCCTTTTTTCACACCCTCGGAGAGCGAGAGATGCGAACATAGCTCAGCCTTGATGGCACAACGCGTTCTCCAGCCGGCTTGATTCCTGGTCGGGGTATGTCCCTGCGCGCTCGATGTTAGCAGGCAGAGGGCTCCCAAACTGACGTCTGACCTGGCCTCGCCTACGCAACAGAGTTGCTGCCCCGACCGTCCATCAGATGCACAAGCAGCAATACCGTTCGCGAGGAAGTCGATCGGGTCTGACCATAGAGTTCCTGTCTAACGGTGCTGGTCGTGACCCTTCTTCTTGGCCAGCACAGGTATTCTGGCAGCGGAGGATGAACAACATAACAAAAGAGGCAGAAGGGAGATGAGGAGGATGAAGAGTGAAAGAAAACAACGCCGCGAAACGAGGGAACGCCCACAGGGCACGCACACTCAGAGGCTGATTCCTGAGCGCGAGGGAAGGGCCGAAGCCCAACGACCTCACAACACACCCACGAGTGGCCGAGGAGGAAGTGGGCGAGGGGGAGGACGGCCCGACGGGGCATCATCGCCCTCACCCCCCCACTGCCGAGCCCAGCGCCAGCGCCAGCTCCCCGAACGGCTCCACGTCCTCGACGCCGATGGGCCGCACCACAGCACCGCTGCCTGTGGATACCATCACCAGGACGGTCGCGTCCCCAGAGATCCAGCGCATTGAAAATCAAGACGGTGTTTTCGGCCCCTAGAGGCCCTCGCTGGGCCTCGGGACCGTCAAACAACGACTCAGGATGAAAAGCCGGTCCTGGGGAATGGGTCGAAACTTCCATGGACCCCGCATTTAAACAATCACGACACCGGATCTCTGGATCCTTCTCCGTCTCCTCGGGGTCGACGTAGAGCGTCACTTCCCGTGGCCGGGGACCACCACGGAGACGTAGGCCGTCGCGAAGACGGGGCGCGGTCGCCATCCCGCAGGCCCGAACGCCTAGGGCGGCGCGGGGGCGGCCGCACATGCCCGTGTCCTTGTCCTGGCCCTGGGGCCACGCCGCCCAGCGCAGCACGCTCGCCCCAGGGGTCACCTCCACGCCCAGCTGCACATCGCCCTCGCCTGCGTCGCCGCACCCGCACCCGCACGGCCTCCTCGCCCGCGGCGGGCGGCGCCGCCGCCGAGAGGCGGCAGCAGGAGAGGCCGCCGCCGTGGGAGGCGCGGCGGGTGCGGGCGGCGCCGGCAGGGCAGGCCTTCGGCGGCCCGCGCGAGGCGCTCCTCCTCCTCCTCCTCCTGCTCCTCCTCCTCCTCCTCCTCCTCCTCCTCCTCCTCCTCCACCTCCTCCTCCTCCTCCTCCCTCCCTCCCTCCCTCCCTCCTCCTCCTCCTCCTCCTCCTCCTCCTCCTCCTCCTCCTCCTCCTCCTCCTCCTCCTCCTCCTCCTCCTCCTCCTCCTGGGCCCTGCAGCAGCGTGCGTGGCCTGGAGCGCGACACATCGCGCAGGGCGGGCAGCCTGCGTACCAGGCGTTGGAGCGACGGCGGCGGGGCCTGCGACGACGATCCTGAGCCGAGATGGCACTCGAGGAGGAGGAGGAGGAGGCGGAGGAGGATGAGGAGGAGGAGGAGGACACGCAAGAGACAGGTTATGCTGAGGAGGACGAACAGCAGCAAGGGTATCGATGCAACGGGCACCTGTTGCATGCTTGCGCAGAGCAGCAAAGCAGCAGGATTAAGGAGGAGGAGGAGAAGAAAGTGGAGGACTGGGATAGAAGAGTGCGGCGAGGACGGGAACAAGAAGGAGGAGGGCACGGAGAACAAGTCCGAGGAGGGGCAAGGGGGACGACGAGGGTGACGGCGACGACGACGACGAGGAAGGTGGAACGAGGGGGGAGGGTGAGGATTATGAGGAGAAAGATGATAGGGAAGAAGAGAGCTGGATGAGAGGGGGGAAAGGTTTGTCGGAGGAAGAGCAGTGTTGAGGAGGAGGAGGAGGCTGAGGAGGACGAGGAGGAGGAGGACGACGAGGAGGAGCAGGAGGAGGAGAGGAGGAAAAGGAGTTGGAGGAGGAGGAGGAGGAGGAGGAGGAGGAGGAGGAGGAGGAGTTGGCCGAGGAGGAGGGGGGGAGTTCGGGTGGGGGAGGAAGTGGGGGCGGATCGAATTGGTGGTCGTAACGGGGGGCCCCTAGGGGACGGGGCGATGGAGGACGCGGCCGCGCCCAGCGGCAGCCCGAAAGAAACCAGGACTGCTACCTGCCATTCTTCCTCCTTCTTCCTCCTCCTGCCTCCGCCTGCATCCTCATCCTTGTCCTGCCTCCTCTTTTTTCTCCTTCCTCCTCGTCCCCCTCCTCCGCCTCCGCCCTCCTCCTCCTCCTCCTAGTCCCCCTCCCCCTCCTCCTGGTCCCCCCCCCTCCACCTTGCTCTTTATCCCTCAGCATTCCCCCTGTCCTCCCTTCCCCTCCCCCCTCGCCCCCAGTGTCGGCGACGAGCCCATGGCGCAGGCGGACGCCAAGAATGATGCCAAGCGTGACGCCTGGAAGGGCGCTAAACGCGCTCTCGGCCTCTTTCGTAGGTGAGCACCCTCCTCGGCCGATGGCGCGGAGGAGCGGGAGGAGGGGAAGCAGGAGGGACAGCCTCGAGGAAGAAAGCACACGGAATAATCATAAACTGCCGGAGCTCCGCGCGGAGTTCTGCGATCTGCGCTGGCCCCCCCCGTGTCGCTTGCCGCGACGCCCTTGTCGCGCTCTGCGCGCCAGGGAGGGCTGTTCCAGCGCGGATGCCAGAACTCCGCGCGGAGCTTCGAGAGCTTGTGCATACAGAAGGGCTGCTGAAGTCAGGAACTCCACGAGCGAAGCCCGTTTGGTGCGCCAACAGTGTCCGTGTGCACGAGGAGGGCTAGAGGAACGACCACGAAACGATCTGAGGAACAGCGACCCCTCTCCCAGCCCAAAGCGGTCCTCATTCCATCGTCATGAAGGTCAGCTTTTTTTATCCGGGTTTCGACATTTGGCCGAAGGGTGGGGGGTGGGGGAAGGTTTTTGCCTGGGCTGGTGCTCCGTGTGCCTGCCTTGACCAGGCGCGCAAGCAGATTGGGGTGGAGGGGCCCCGACCAGTCGCAAGAGACAGCCGCCAAGAGCGGCCAAAATCTGGTCTACGAGGGGGGGTGAGATGGGGGGGCCGCGCCGATCGGCGAAGCAAACCATCAAACAACGGCGGCTTGACTCCGGGCGGGCCAACCGCCGCCGCCCCCAAGCCCGCGAGCGCTCTCGGGGGCGTCAGTCTCGCGGCACCGGAGCGCTCACGGCCGTTCTGCTGGCTCCAGCGTAACTTATTTTAGTTTGGTGCAGAAGCCCCGAAGCGCGCGGGTGTTGTTGCTTGTCCTCCTCCTCCTCCTCCGTCTCCTCCTCCTCCTCCGCCTCCTCCTCCTCTTCCTCCTGCTCCTCCTCGTCCTCCTCCTCGTCCTCCTCCTCCTCCTCCTCCGCCTCCTCCTCCGCCTCCTCTCTCTCTCGGCCTGAGGGTTCGTCGAACGCGGCCCTCTCCCCCCCTGGTGGAATGCGCAAAGGCCACGGGCCTGTATCTCCCCCTGCCCTCCCACAACAGCCTCCATAAGGAGCCCATCAGTCCTACGACGGCTCCTCCTCGTCGTCCTTCTCCCAAACATGCTCGCGTCGTGGAGAAATCGCAGCAGTAGGTTTCGGGCCGTTTTCGGCTTCTGGGGGCCCTCAGCGGGCCACGAGACAATCGATAGATGATCTGGGATGGATAGCCGTGCCCGCGGAGAGCGTCGGGACTGCTTGGGCACCCGTAGTTGTACAACAATCCACAGATCGCATGTTTGGGTCCTTCGCCTCACTACCGTCCCTCCTCCCCTCCTCGCTCCCCCGCTTTCCCTCCTGCGCCTCTTCCCGCCTCGATCTTCCGCTATTCCGCCCTTCCCCCTCCCCCCTATCGTGCTCGTATCCTTCCGCTGCGCATGCTCTGCCGATCATTTCGACCTCGCGTCTGGCATTCCTTCCTTGTTCCCAACCATCCTGTGGTGTTGGGTCCTCGTTGTGAAGAGACGGTGCCCCGCGTCTCCTCCCGCTGCCCCCTCCTCCTCCCCCTCCTCCCTCCTCCCTGCGTTTCACCCACCCAGTACAGCGCTTCGTGGCCCCATAGGGAGCTCCACTGAAGGCCCCAATGGCAGGGTTCGCATGGCGGCCCCGCGTTTTGGCGCTCCCCTCACACGGTTCGTAGCCCCATAGGGAGCTCCACTGAAAGGCCCCGGTGGCAGGGTTCGCATGGCGGCCCCGCACCATTTTGGCGCACCCTTCACACGGTTCGTGGCCCCATAGGGGGTTCCACCGAAAGCCCCAGTGGCAGGGTTCGCATGGCGGCCCCGCGCCATTTTGGCGCACCCCTCACGGTTCGTGGCCCCATAGGGAGCTCCACCGATGGCCCCAGAGGCAGGGTTCGCATGGCGGCCCCGCACCATTTTGGCGCACCCTTCACACGGTTCGTGGCCCCATAGGGGGTTCCACCGAAAGGCCCCAGTGGCAGGGTTCGCATGGCGGCCCCGCGCCATTTTGGCGCACCCCTCGCACGGTTCTTGGCCCCATAGGGGGCTCCACCGAAGGCCCCAGAGGCAGGGTTCGCATGGCGGCCCCGCGCCAGTTTGGTGCACCCCTCACACGGGTCGTGGCCCCATAGGGAGCTCCACCGAAGGCCCCCGTGGCAGGGTTCGCATGGCGGCCCCGCACCATTTTGACGCACCCCTCACGCGGTTCGTGGCCCCATAAGGAGCTCCACCGAAGGCCCCAGTGGCAGGGTTCGCACGGCGGCCCCGCGCCAGTTTGGTGCACCCCTCACGCGGTTCGTGGCCCCATAGGGAGCTCCACCGAAGGCACCAGTGGCAGGGTTCGCATGGCGGCCCCGCGCCATTTTGCGCACCCCTCGCACGGTTTGTGGCCCCATAGGGGGCTCCACCGAAGGCCCCAGAGGCAGGTCTCGCATGGCGGCCCCGCGCCAGTTTGGTGCACCCCTCACACGGTTCGTGGCCTCATAGGGAGCTCCACCGGAGGCCCCAGAGGCAGGGTTCGCATGGCGGCCCCGCACCATTTTGGCGCACCTCTCACGCGGTTCGTGGCCCCATAGGGAGCTCCACCGAAGGCCCCAGTGGCATGGTTCGCACGGCGGCCCCGCGCCAGTTTGGTGCACCCCTCGCACGGTTCGTGGCCCCATGAGGAATTCCCCTTGCTTCGTCCCACCTGCCCTGCGGTTTTCACACTTGCGCATGGTTGGGTCCTTCGCCTGGATAGTTTTTGTTTACGTCTGTCCTTCTCCTCCTTCCTGGTTCCTGTCGTTCCTGCTGTTTCTTCCCCTTGCCTTCGTCCTTCCTCCTCCTCCTCCTCCTCCTGCTCCTCCTGCTCCCCCTCGTCCTCCTCCTCCTTCTCATCCTCGTCCTTCTCGCCAAGCGGGGTCCAGCGGAGACTCGCCTCGTCTTGACTTGTTGTCATTTCGACGTCGTTCCTCCTGATCCTCGTTCCTTGTCCTCCCATCCATCATTTCACACCTCATCTTCGTCTTTATGACTCAGCTGCTAGTGCTGATCACTCCTCCTCCTCCTCCTCCTCCTCCTCCTCCTCCTCCTCCTCCTCCTTCTCCTGTTCATGCACCTGCTCCCCATCTTCCTCGTCCAGCTCCCTTTCCTCCCGCCTGTCATGTCCCTGCCCCTCGTCCTCATCCTCCCCCTCATCTTCATCATCCTCATCCTCTTCCACTGCCTTCTCATCCTTCTCTTTCTCCCTGACGGCCGTATACTAGTTGCGGGACGTACACGGGTGGCCGTTTATATGAGCTTGATCCAGCACGTAGATCGTTGTGCTTGGTTCGGCAGCACGTTCTTTGTTTCGGCAGCGCCTCCCCCTGCCCCTGTTGTTCCTCTTCCTCCAGCTCCTCCAGTCCTCTTCTTCCTCCTCCTCCTCCTCCTCTCCCTTCCTCCTCCTCCTCCCCCTCCTCCTACCCTCCTCCTCCTCCTTCTCCTCCCCTCCTCCTCCTGCTCCTGCTCCTCCTCCTCCTCATCCTGCTCCTCCTCCTCCTCCCCTTCCTCCTCTTCTTCCTCCCCCCCTCCACAATTACACAATCTGAATACTACCTTCCTCTCTCCCATGGTGGCGTCCGGGAAATGTTCGGCCCCCCGCCACGTACTGGTCCTTTTCACCAGATTTCTGGGAGTTGTGTTTTCAGTTGGGTTTTCTTTCAAAATAATGCTCTCGCTGAAGCGCTGGCCTCATTTTCGGGCTGCCGCTCGTTCCGAATCGTGCTCCCGCTGCAGCGCTGGCCTCGTTTCCATGCTTCTGCTTGTCTCCGAATCGTGCTCCCGCTGCAGCGTTGGCGTCAGTATTTCCAGCGCCATGCCACGACATGGTTGTCGGTCCTTCCAAATAGGCCCCCACATTTGGAAACTGGCCGCCCCACACAGCAGACACATCGGGAGTGATTACACATTCGGCGGCGGTTCTTTAATTTGTGGTGCCGCAGAAGCCCCCCCCCCCATTCGGGGGCGCCGCCACGCCATGCTATGTCATGCTACTCGTTGCTCTTCAAAGCCATGCTATACCATGTAATGCTATGCCATGCTACGACATCCGATTGTGCGAATCGAGAGGGTATCTACGCCATGGTAAGGGACGGGACGGAGGGGTAGGACGTCAGATATGACGCGAGCGCACTTGGGTTGTCATCCTCCTGCTCCTCCTCCTCCTGCTCCTGCTCCTCTTCGCATCTGCGGCAAATCCGCCACCGTCCCAGCGAAGCACCTTGTGTGGCGGCCCTCCAAGCACCGCCTTGCAGGCCGTCACCTGCGACGCCTCCAGTGTTCACGTCCTTAGGGGCTCCTCCTCATCCTCTTCCTCCTCATCCTCCTCCTGCGTCCTCCTCCTCCTCCTGCGTCCTACTCCTCCTCCTCCTCCTCCTCCTCCTCCTCCTCCTCTCCTCCTCCTCCTCCTCCTATCCTACTCCTCTACTCCCTACTCCTACTTACTCCCCTCTCCCTCCTCCTGTCCTCCTCCTCCTCCTCCCCTCCTCCTCCTCCTCCTCCTCCTCCTCCTCCTCCTCCCCCCTCCTACTCCTCCTCCTCACCCGCGTGGACGGCAAGCCCCTTGCGTCAGAATGCACGGATGTTATCCGTAATGGCAGAGAGAGTGTAAGCCGCATCGAGGTAGGCAAGTGCCCCTGCAGAGCGGGAGGCCCCGAAGGACCTTCAGACTGCCCTCGCTGCGCGTGGCGCAGGCGGCCCGACGAGTGGAGTCTCCTCTGCGTCCCCTGGGGACGCGGGCGGCCAGTCCGCTCTGGCAGCTGGTCCCGATCCCCCCCGCCATGGGGGAACGGATGACTGGCTGTCGTGGCGGTGCGGTGGTGGCCAGGCCCTGGTCTTGCCAGGGCTTGGGCTCCATCGTGGTCGTGCGGGGGTCGCCCTCGTCCTCCCCGCCACCCCCCCAGCACGGCCCTCCTGTGCTTGGCCAAGAGGTCCAACAGGGTCCTCCTCCTCATCATCATTCCTCCTGCTCGACCTCAGTTTCGCAGCCCCAGGACTGACACGCCTCAGGCTGTGCTGTGTCTTTTTGGTCCGCGTGTCTGCTGGCGGTCTCTGGGCCTCTGACTCTACAGGGCCGAGATCTTCGAGCCGCTACTGTGCGCCAGCGGGTTGTGGATCCACCCGCTCCGAGTTCTGCAGCCGCTCGCTGCGTGGTGAGCAGGGTTCCCTCAACACTCCTCCTCCCCATCCCCCTTTTGATTTTCGCCCGTCCCACTGCACTTTTGAGCCAGACCTCCACCTCCACATCAATTTCACGTCGCCTCGCCTCGCCTCACACCGCCCCGCCCCGCCTCACCTCCCATGGCCTCGCGTCGGCACCCTCGAGCAGAGTGTCGTTAGGTTGCAGACAGTTCCCAGCAGAGGGGAGCACAGGTCGGAGCAACCCCCTCTCCATGCAGCCATACGTTGCTGCCACATTTCAGACGGGCACGGCCCTCACGACACTGGCAGTTCTGTTGCTCCTCTCTGACTTCAGTGGCCTATCATGCGTAAAGCAGTGCATGCCTGGAGGAGCCGTTTCGGAGGGCAGAGACGGACGAGGAGGGAGAAGCGTCTTCATTGTCATAGGAGGAGAGGGCATGTTGGGGACAGCCATGGCAACTGCATGTTGGGCGCGAAGGCTCACCTGGCGTTTCGTGACACTGCCGCCCCCTCCCGCAGACAGTACAGGACCCTCGGGCAGAGCAGCCGCGACACACCCGCAGCTCTTCAGCGATTGAGCCCTGCGCCCAGCCTCAGTGGGGGGGCTTAGCACGGGGATTCCCCGAACCAGTGCAAGGCAGGAGCTCGGCGGCGTCCACCCGGGCCCCCTCAGGACTTGTCCAGGGCCCTCCGGGCGCTCCGTTGGCGGTCCTGCGCCTGACGCGGCAGGCCCCGTCGAACAAGGACTGGTGCCGCATCCGCGTTCTCTTGGCCGCGCCGCCGGAGCAGAGCCTGCACTCGAACGGGCTCCTCCGCACGTGGTGAGGCCTCGGGTGGCGCACGCGGTCCCGCACACGGTCCCCTCAGGCAGTCCCGGACGGCGCCTCGTTTATGCGGCGCGCCCAGGGGTGAAGCGAGCAGGAGCAAGCCTTCTCAGGAGGCGGCGGGGCTTCTCAGGCGCCCCCCGCCTTCTGAGGAGTCTTGCGTGCCTTAGGAGAAGGCCTCGGAACTTTTCAGATGGCACCAGGCCTTCCATCACGGGCAACGACAGGGGGGAGGAGATAGGCATAGGGGAGATGCATCGACCCCCAGTCGCCCCTTGATCGCCGATAAGGGCCCGATAGCCCCAACCTGCCCAGGAACGTGCGAATTCATGATCGGTGCCCTATCACCGATCTATTGGCGATGTATCGCCGATTCCAGGTCGATGTGTCCCCCCTTATGCCAGTCCCCCCGATCGTTGCCCCTCACTTCCGAGCCGTCTGACAAGGCCCACCCTTAGTTGCCCTGAGACGCCCGTTTTGAAACGCAGCACGTGCCGTTTTCACATCGTCCGTGTGAAGACGCTGCGTGGTTCAGCGTTTTTTGGCCCACGTTTTGGCGAACGTATCGCGTCAATACGCTACGTGTCAATACGCTACGTGTCGCGTGTTGCGTATCGGGGCAGCTATGGGCCCACCCCTTCTCGCTTCCCAGACCGCCGACGTCGTGATTTGTTCACAACGTCGACCCCCAGAGGTCTGGACCCCTTCCCTGGGACCGGTTTTTCATCCCGAATCCTTTTCTGACCGTCCTGGGGCCCGGTAAGGGCCCCCCCAGAGGCCGCAAATATTGACAGACCTCCCGTCGTGATTTTTTCACGACCCGAGGGGTTCTGGCATCGGGGCAGCTGAGGGCCCACCCCTTGTCGCTTGACCCCTGCGCTCGCCGCCGATCCACGAGCCCCCCGAGCAGTCCGGGGCGGCCTCAACACACCCACGAGCAGTCCAGGGGGGCGCCCCGCCGGAGGCGGCGCCATAGTGTTGAGACCGCCCCGGGCTCTCCTCCTCCTCCCCCTCCTCCTCCCTCTCCCTCCCCCTCCTCTTTCTCCTTCCCCTCCTTCTCCCTCCTCCTCCTCCTCCTCCTCCTCCCCCTCCTCCTGCTCCCTCTCTCTCCTCCTCTCCTCCTCCCCCTCCCCTCCTCCTCCTCCGCCTCCTCCTCCTTCTCCTCCTCCTCTTCTCGGGGGGCCTGTTGAGGCCAGCCAGGAATACCCGAGGGGTGCCGTAAGCGGGCGTTGCGCAGTGTGGGGGGGTCAACCCAAAGATCCGACACTCTGGCAAAACTTGCAGACTTCTTAAGTCCTGGGGAAGAGGTGCAGACTTCTTAAGTCTAGTCCACTTCTCCAGGGCTCGTCGCGGAGGCTGCCGCGGCTGCCGCGGCAGCTGCAGAGGCCGCGGTGCGCCGCCGAGGGCGAGGGAGTCCCAGGGGCCTTTCTCTGGGGCGCAACGTTCCCAGACCCCCTTCACGACGGGAGGTTGTTCTATATGTTCGGCCTCTGGGGCCCCTTACTGGGCCCCGGGGCCGTCAAAAAACGATTCAAAATGAAAAACCGGTCCCGGGGAAGGGGTCCATGCCTCTGCGCAACGAAGAAATCATGTCGTCGGGGGTCTGGGCTCGGCGTCCCTCGGCTCCGGGCCCTCGGGGCGGCGAGGCGCCCGACGCGAAGATTCGGAACACCGTGAGCCGCCAGACGGCGGCGCTCCGCCAACCGTCGGGGAGCAACAGCCGACACGAACAGGCAACTCTCACGGCGCACCTTGGCGCGCGCAGCGCGTCAGGGGCGGCGCCGGGTGCGCCGCCATGGGAGCGCAAGACGTCCGTGCGGACCTCCAGAGTTGACAGCCCCGGGTGCCCCACGACGCCAGCTGCAACCATGGGCTCGAACGGGCCCACGCCCGCACCCCCCACCCCCCCGCCCAACAACCTCGGGTGCCGCGGTCGCGGCTACCCCCCGAATCCCGCCAACGCCCCCGAACCACGGCGCACCAGTGTGGGCGGGCCAGCAGGAGCTTGAGCCGAAACCCACTGCACAGCTGGAACCACAATTCTTCCTGCTGATCTGGATGAGGAGGGGTGAGGAGGAGGAGGAGGAGGAGGAGGTGGAGGAGGAGGACAGGAGGAGGAGGAGGAAGGAGGAGGAGACGCGGCGGACGCGGGTCTCTTCCGCGCGCCCGACGCTCCATAGTCGGGAGCCGGCAGACGCCCCCGCCGCCCAACCCCAAGGGGCGGCACCCCCGGGGGTAACCGCCTGCGAAACATGCAAGCAGCTACTCCCAGGAGGGTGAGGGCTTCTGCCAGCCGGAGCCTCTGGCCAGCATACAAGGGAGCTCGTAGACGAACGCGACCTCCCCGGCCGCCGGCCTGCGCCTCTCCGCGGCGTCGCAGTCGTCGGTGCCCCCCAGTAGCGCCGCCCAGCCGCCGCAGCGCAGTCAGCGGCGCAGTAAGCCAGCAGCGCTCCGCAGCGGGCCCGCGGGCGCGGGGTCGCGCTGGCTGGCGGCCTCGCCAAGCGTCTGGGGCCTGCGGCCAGCTGGCCCGCGCTCTGCAGCCCGGGTGTCGCGCTCGCTAGGCGGTGGCAAGGGCGGCGTCCCCCTCGAGCGGCCTCCGGTGGCGGCGGCGCCGACGCCTGGCGCGCCGCCTAGCGCAGGCCGGCTGCCTTGCGGAGCTGGCGCGCCGTGGCAGCTTGCAGGCCGCAGCTCAGGACCTTGTAGGCCCGCGCCAGCTCCCGCGGCTGCTGTTCCTCAGGCAGGCGTCTTACCTGCCCGAGCAGCCAGAGGCGGGCCTCGGCGCCGAGCCGCCCCCCCGCCTCGAGGACGAAGGGCGTGAGCCGAGCGCCTGGGTAGCGCGCGTGCTTCTCGCGCTCGCCGCGCCTGCTGGCCTCGCCGTCCCGGCGCGCGGCCACGCGCAGCTCGGCTGGCGTGCCGGCTGCGGGGTGGCGAACGGAGACGTCCAGCCACCGGGCCCCGTCGTCTTCCTGGTACTCCAAGTCCAGGATGGCGCGCTCGAGCTGGCCCTCTGGACGCTGGCGGTCCCACGTCGGTACTCTCTGCTCGAGGAGTGGCCGTTCGCCGCGCCAGCGGTGGAGGAGCCCAGCGACCCTCCGGTTGAGTCCGCCATGGCGCGCCAGCACCCCCCCGCCCCGCTGGCAAGTCAAGGCGTGGTAGCCGCGCTCGTCCAGAGCCCTGGCGCAGCTGGCCCCGTCGGCGCCGCGCAAGCAGCAGGCGGCCCCTGTCGTCGCGAGCTCGCGCTGGCTGAGCTCCGCGCGCGGGAGCTGCAGCCGCCGCCTGGCGCTGGTCTCCCAGTGGGCGTCTTCCAGCGTGCAGAGTTCGTCCTCTGGGTAGGTCAGGTAGGCGCCGCTGCCGCTGCCGGCCGCCCCCCGCAGCTCGGCCTGTCCGGGAAGGTGCAAGCGTCGCAGCAGAGCTGCGTGCTGGTTTCTTTGTACCTTCTCAGTTGCCAGGCCTTGCTTCAGGGGCGCCTGCAGCGCAGTCGCCAGGTCCCCGCCCGCGGCGAGCTCCAGCCCTTGGTCTTGCAGCCCTTGCCTCGCAGTGGTCAGTTGCTGGGCCGCTCGCGGCAGCCGTTCCAAGCAGTCTGCCAGCGTCCCGCTGCCCTGGTCCAGGAGGAGGAGGAGAAGGAGGAGGAGGAGGAGGAGGAAAAACAGGGACGAATGGTGGCGAGGACGAGGAGGAAGGAGCAGTGATCAGGAGTACGTGGAGGGAGGAGGACGGGATGGATGGGGCAACGATGACGATGATGATGCTGATGTTGATGTTGATGATGATGATGATGATGATGATGATGATGATGATGATGATGATGATGATGGTGTTGTTGATGCTGATGCTGATGATGACGAATATGCTGGTGTAGATGTTGATGGTGATGATGCTGAGGGTGGTGGTGTTGTTGATGATGAAATCGATGATGATGCTGATGCTGCTGTTGCTGTGTCTGTTGCGGATGCTCATGATGATGGCGAGGATGAGAATGAGGAGGATGCGGCTCTTCGACTGCGGCGGCGGCAGCGACGGCGGGTGTGGGGGCCGCGGCAGTGGCGACGACGGCGACGACGGCGGCGGCGACGGCAGCGGCGGCGGTGGCGACGCAGACGAGTGCGGTGCCGACGACGGCGGTGGCGACAAAGGCGGCGGCGCCAGCCACGTTGGTGTCGACTGAGGCGGTGGCGACGATGGCAGGCGCCTCTGAGCAGCCGGCGCCGGCGCTGGGCGCGGCGGTGCCCGAGGGCCTCCTCTTCGGCGTGTGCCTGCAGGCGGCCGGGCGCGGGGCGGGACCAGGAGGGGGAGGGGGAGGAGGAGGGCTAGGAGGAGGATGGGAGGAGAGGGAGGGAGGAGGAGGTAGGAGGCGGAAAGGAGGAGGAGGTATGGAGGGGAGGAGGAGGAGTAGAGGAGGGCCTGGAGGATGAGGCGGAGTAGGGGAGAGGAGGAGCAAAGAGGAGGAGGCCAGGAAGCAGAGAGGAGGAGAAGGAGGAGAAGAGGAGAAGGAGAGGAGCAGCAAGAGAGGAGGAGGAGGAAGGAAGGAGGAGTAGGAGGAGGAGGCGAGGAGGACGAGGAAAAGAGGAGGAGGAGGAGAGGAGGAGGAGATAGAGTGGAGGAAAAGGAGGAAGGGGGAAGAGAGAGGAGTGGCCAGGAGGAGGAGGCGGAGTAGAGGGGGGGGGTCAGAGGGAGGAGGGAAGGAGGATGAGGAGTGAAGGAGAGGAGGAGGAGAGGAGGAGGAGGAGGTGCAGGCGGAAGGAGGATGAGGATGAGGGAGGAGGAAGAGGAGGAAGGAGGAGAGGGGGGAGAGGAGAGGTAAAAGGGGAGAGGAGGAAGGAGGAGGAGGAGGAGGAGAGGAGGAGGAGGAAGGAGGAGGAGGAGGAGGGGGAGGAGGAAAGGAGGAGGAGGAGGAGGAGCAGGAGGGGACAGGGAGGTGGTGGTCGAGGAGGGCGATAAGGTGTTTGCCTTCGTCTTTCTGGTGTTTTTTTTCTAGCTGCAGTCCCCCATGTCTAATGTATAGGCTTCAGCGCGAATAGGGCCTAAGGGTACGTATACTTTTTTACTCTGCCATCTTTCTGGGACCATCCTGACGCTACGATCCCAGGCGATCTAAGTTTATCGGACGTCAAAAATATGCTCAGGGTGCATGTGTAGGTGAAGGGCGATGCGGGAGGGTGGAGGGAGGGATAGAGGGAGGGGGGGCGGAGGAGGGTGAGGAGTGCACATGCGTGTAGCGTCTCGATTTTTGTTCGACACGCGGGCCCTTGACCTCTCGACCACTTCCCCGTGACAGGTTGTTCATCCCGTCTCGTTTTTCCAAACCATCCTGTGGTGTTGGGTCCTCGTTTTGAAGAGACGGTCCCCGCGTCCCTCTTCCCCCCTTCCTTCCTCCCCCTCCTCCCACTCCTCCCTGCGTTTCACCAACCCAGTACAGCGTCTCGTGGCCCCACAGGGAGCTCCACCGAAGCCCCCAGTGGGACCGCCCGCATGCGTCTGGGAAGCCCAATTACCCTCGAAGGCAAGAGTACGTAACCAAATCGTGCGCCAAACAACGTGTCATTTACAATGGTTTGTTGTCTACGCGTCCGTAACCAACGTGTCGCCTT
>CAUYUJ010016434.1:59594-92094 GCA_963575745.1 Prorocentrum cordatum | reverse complement strand
AGTAGTAGTAGTAGTAGTCGTCGTAATCGTAGTAGTCGTTTCGTGTCGTAGTAGTCGTAGAGTCGTAGTAGTGGTTAGTAGTAGTTAGTCGTAGTTAGTAGTAGTTAGTAGTAGTAGTAGTTCCTAGGTACTTGTCATAGTCCTAGTCGTACCCTAGCAGTAGAAGTAGTAGAGTAGTAGTAGTAGCGTAGTATAGTAATAGGAGGAGTAGTAGTAGGTTAGTAGTCGTAGTAGTAGTGAGTAGGTCGTCGTAGCAGCAGGGGTGGCAGGAGTAGTAGTAGTAGTAGTAGTAGGAGTAGTAGTAGTATTAGTAGGATGTCAGTAATACTCGCGTTGTAGCAGTAGCAGTAGTAGAATATTATGTAGTAGCAGAGTGTTAGTAGTATAGTAGTTAGTAGTGTAGTAGTAGTAGTAGAAGTAGGCTGTCGTCGTAGTAGTAGTAGCCGTAGTAGTGGTAGTAGTAGTAGTAGTAGTAGTAGTCGTATAGTAGTCGTAGTAGTAGTAGTAGCAGTAGTAGTAGTAGCAGTAATAGTAGTAGTAGTAGTAGTAGTAGTAGTAGTGGTAGTAGTAGTAGTAGTAGTAGTAGTAGGAGTAGGAGTAGGAGTAGTAGTGCGGCGTGCGGCGTGCCCATAGCGGCACCCCCCTCGCGTGGCTGCACCTGTGGCTTTTGCCTCGGCTTGGCGCATGACTACCTGTGCGCCCAGCCACCTCGGCTCGCCAACTGGCTTGCCATCTCGGCCTCCTCAGTAGTAGTCGTAGTAGTAGTAGCAGCAGTAGTAGTAGTAGTAGTAGTAGTAGTAGTAGGAGTAGGAGTAGGAGTAGGAGTAGTAGTTGTAGCAGTAGCAGTAGTAGTAGTAGCAGTAGTAGTAGTAGTAGTAGTAGTAGTAGTAGTAGCAGTAGCAGTTTAGTAGTTAGTAGTGGCCGTAGTAGTGCGCCGTAGTAGTGAGTAGTAGTAGTAGTAGAGTTAGTAGTAGTATAGTAGTAGTCGTCAGTAGTAGTTAGTCGTAGTAGTCGTGTAGTCGTAGGCGTTCGTAGTAGTAGTGTAGTAGGCGTAGTGAGTAGTAGTCGTAGTAGTAGTAGTAGGAGTTAGTAGGAGTAGGAGTAGGAGTAGGGTAGGAGTAGGAGTAGGAGTCAAGCTAGCCAGCTAGAGCGAGTCAAGCATGGCATGCCCAGTCCCACCCGCCCTCCCACAACATAAGAAGCAAAGCTGGCACAACTGGGGGCCGAAGTCACACCGGCCAGCCGGTTTGGTACAGCTGATGCGGCCGCGATGGCGGTTGCCGACGGGAACTGGCGAGCGCGTGTTGAATGCCGCGCACGCATTGCCAGACGAGTCGAGAATGGCCCGGTACACCGCAGGAAGCCAGAGGTGGCCGTGTCGAGAACGGCCCGGTAAGCCGGGTCCCATTTCTGCCATGCATTTTGCGACGTGGACGACAGGACGTCCATGCGACGGTGCCAATGACGGCGACGACTCTAGAAGGATTTGAGCATGCGCTCGCGGCGACGCGCGCGCATGTCGCCCGCGTGGTATTTTTTGCACAGGATTCGCGGCCTGGGTGCATGACAGAGCATCGCGAGTGCACCGCGCGATGACGTGAAATCGCTGGATTTGACAGAATTCTTAAGATTCCTATGGTTTTCCTATGATTTCAGCAAGAGAGCCCGGGCGGGAAATTTGTACAATTTTTGTGAAAAAGCATTGGGTTTTGATGTTTTTATGTTGAAATGCTTGCAAACACACGGTGTTCGGTAGGATTCTGACATGAACGCGCGCGTGTGCTCTTTGTGGTATTTTTTGCAATGGATTATCGCCGTGGACGACAGGACGTCCATGTCGAGAGGAAAAAATAAGAAAAATGTTGATTTTGTATTGTTTTTTACAGGTTAGGATGGGACCACCCGGATGGGGCCCCTATCTGCCGGCCTGAGGGGGGAGTAGGAGTATATTCTAATAAGGAATAAGGATAGGAGTAGGAGTAGGAGTAGTAGTAGTAGTAGTAGTAGTAGTAGTAGTAGTAGTAGTAGTAGTAGTAGTAGTAGGGGTAGTAGTCGTAGTAGTATTAGTAGTAGTAGTGGTAGTAGTAGTAGTAGTAGTAGTAGTTTCAGTAGTAGTAGTAGTAGTAGTAGTAGTAGTAGTAGTAGTAGTAGTAGTAGTAGTAGTAGTAGTAGTAGTAGTAGTAGTAGTAGTAGTAGTAGTAGTAGTAGTAGTAGTAGTAGTAGTAGTAGTAGTAGTAGTAGTAGTAGTTTTAGTAGTTTTAGTAGTTTTAGTAGTTTTAGTAGTAGCAGGAGGAGCAGGAATAGCCGTATTGGTAGCAGTAGCAGACAGTACCACTGGCATTGGCAAGGGCAGCAGAAACGATGTTTACTGCCAGCGTTCATTTTGAAGGTTATTGGCATTCTCGCCTTTTCGAGCTTCCTGTCGGCTCGACATGTCCCAACAGGCCTCCACGACTACCAAATAGGACGTGAAATTTGCGCAAAGGGCTTGCGAAGGGACCCGGGACGGCCCAAGATGGCCTTTGGACGGCGCAGTACGGCCTCACGACGAGGGAGCCCCAAGATTTGCCCACAGGAGCCCACGACAGCCCAAAGACAGCCAAAATAAGGCCCATGAGGGTTCGCAAGACAAGTGAAGACGAAAGGTGTCACGTGTGACGGCTCTCCTCCGCCTCCGTCTCCTGCTCCTCCTCCTCCTCCTCCTCTGTCTCCCTCCTCTTTTCTTTTTCCGCTCCCTGATCATCAACACCATCACCACCACCACCATCATCATCATCATCATCATGATCATCATCACCAAGACGGTTGTGGTTAATGGTGAAATCAAAATTTTTATAGTGAAATAGAAATTTTAAAGGTGCAATAGTAACAAAAAAACACTACGTAAAGACACTACGCAGAAAAAAAAAACACTACGTAAAAACACGACGTAAAAACACGACACAGAAAAAACACTACGTAAAAACATTACGCACAACACACACAATACGGAGAAGCATTACGTACGTGAGTACGTCACATCCGCACAGTACGTGTGTGACCAGGGAGGTCTCGTGAGCGGGCGCTTCAGCGGCTGGCGCGGCCCTGCGAAGTCCGGACGACGAGGGCATTTTGCGTAGTGTTTTTACGTAGTGTTTTCAGGGGCGCCCCGAGACGGCAACGCTGCTACGCGGGAACAACACGCCCGAAACCCCACGCAGCAGCATGCCGCGTCGCCCGCGTCTCTCGTCACCGTTGGCTGAGGCCGCGGGGAGTTGCGGATTCGGGCGGAACTTGCGCGAGACGCGGGCGACGAGGGCATTCTGCGTAGTGTTTTTACGTCGTGTTTCCAGGAGCGCCCCGAGCCGGCAAGCAACCACGTAGCAAACAACGACGCCCGAACCCGCGCTGCCCGCGTCTCACGTCACGTTCGCCCAAGGCCACGGGGAGCCGCTGTTTCGAGCGGAATTCGCGCGAGATGCGGGCGACGGGGGCATTCTGTGTAGTATTTTTACGCAGCGCGTGCAGGAGCGCCCCGAGTCGGCGCGCCACCACGCCAACACGCCCAAACCCTTACGCGGCAGCATGCCGCGTCGCCCGCGTCTCTGGACAGTTTCGCCCGATGCCGTGGGGGGCTGCGGATTCGGGCGGAACTGGCGCGAGACGATGCCCACGAGGGCACTCATTCTGCGTAGTGTTTTTACGTAGTGTTTTCAGGAGCGCCCCGAGTCGGCGCGCTACTACACGGAAACCACGCGCCCGAATCCCAACGCAGCGCGACGCCCGCGTCTCACGTCACGTTCGCCGCAGGAGGCGGGCAGTTGCGGAGGCGTGGAAGGGGGGGTGGGGGGGGGGTGGGCCGATATTTGTTAGAACTGGAGTACAGGGAGGAGGAGGAGGAGGAGGAGGAGGAGGAGGAGGAGGATGAGGAGCAGGAGCAGGAGCAGGAGCAGGAGCAGGAGCAGGAGCAGGAGCAGGAGCAGCAGGAGCAGGAGGAGCAGGAGGAGCAGGAGGAAGAGGAGGAGGAGGACGAACTTTGGACTGATATGGAGGACGAGGAGGGGGAAGAGGAGGAACATTCAAGGACCGATGCCAGGCAGCCGCGGATAAGAGTAGGAGTAGGAGGAGAGGGAGGAGGAGGAGGAGGAGGACGAGGAGGAGGAGGAGGAGGAGGAGGAGGAGGACGCGAATGCATTACGCCAATACACTACGCCAATACACTACGCAAACGCACTCAGTACATACACGACGCGAATACACGACGCAAACACACTACGCAAAAACACTACGCAGATGCGCTACGCAAATATACGACGCGAAAACACTACGCAAAAACAATACGCAAACACACTTCGCAAATACACTACGCAACGAACGCTACGCAAGAATCAGTCACGCGAAAACGTTTCGCAAATACACTACGCAAACGCACTACGCAGATACGCCTTACGCAAATACACTACGCCAATACACTACGCAGATTCCCCACGCGAGCACACTACGCAAAACACTACGCAAAAACTCTACGCGAAAACATCACTCGACAAACAATACGCGAGAAACATCCACGCGAAACCACTACGCAAAAACACTACGCAAAATTACTACGCAACAGCACTACGCAGATACATTACGCAAATACACTACGCAAATACACTACGCAAACGCACTCAGCACATACACGACGCAAATACACGACGCAAACACACCACGCCGATACATTACGCCAATACACTACGCAAGCGCACTCAGCACATACACGACGCGAGGGCGCGACGCAAAAACATTTACGCAAAAACACAACGCAGATACGCTACGCAAATACGCTACGCAAGAAACACGACGCAAAGACACTACGCAAACTCAGCACGCAAACGCACTACGCGAAAAACACTACGCAACTATATTACGCCAATACACTACGCCAATACACTACGCAAGCGCACTCAGCACATACACGACACAAATACACGACGCAAACACACTACGCAAAAACACTACGCAGATGCGCAACGCAAATACACTACGCAGACACACTACGCCAAAACACGCGACGCGAAAACACTACGCGAAACCACTACGCAAAAGCACTACGCAAAACCACGACGCAAACACACTACGCGAAAAACGCTACGCAAAAAACACTACGCAAAATCACCACGCCGAAGCACGATGCAAAAACACTACGCAAATACACTACGCCAACACACTACGCCAATACACTACGCAAACGCACTCAGCACATACAAGACGCAAATACACGACGCAAATGCACTACGCAAATACACTACCACAATACACTACGCAAGCGCGCTCAGCACACACACACACACACACACGACGCGAATACACGACGCAAGAACACTACGCAAAAACACTACGCAGATGCGCTACGGGAACACACTACGCGAAAACACTACGCAAAAAACACTAAACAAAAACACTGCCCAAATACACTACGCAAAAGCACTACGCGAAAAAACACTACGCAAAAACACTACGCAACATGACTACGCGAAAGCACTACGCAAAAACACTACGCAAATACACTACGCCAACACACTACGCCAATACACTACGCAAGCGCACTCAGCACATAAACGACGCAAATACACTACGCAAATACACTACGCAAATACACTACGCAAACGCACTCAGCACACACACGACGCGAGTACGCGACGCAAAAACACTACGCAAGAACACTACGCAGATGCGCTACGCACACACACACACACACACTACGCGAACACACTGCGCAATCAAATACTACGCAAACACACTACGCGAACAAACGCTACGCGACAAACACTACGCAAAAACACTACGCAGATTTATTTCACCCTTAGGCATACCTCTCCAACTGATGAAGGTTGTGGAAGGATTTCGACTCGCGCTCGTGGCCGACGGGCGCGAGAGGCCCGCATGGTATTCCTTGACAGGGATCGTGCCCCCCCAAGCACCCGCGGAAGGGCAATCGAACGATTTCGACCTGCGCGCGACAGGCCCGCTTGGTCGCATGTGATGAGCATGTTGAGGCACGCATGATTTATTTAGGAACTTCGCAAGAGCGCACGTAAACTTTTTTGAAAGCCACATGGCACAACCGATGGAACCCAGGGGGGCTTTCATATGTTGTCATCCGCACGCAACCTGGAATCGTGCATTGATTTTTGGCACGCGCGCGCGACAACGCAGGCGTGTCGACCTGATCTCGTTTATATATATATATATATATATATATATATATATATCATGATATACATGTATACATATCTGTTTGAATACGTATATAAGCAGGGGCATTTGACAACTGATGATTGTTGATAAACGTGTGTGTGCGCGTGCATAATATTTGAAAGAGCGTGTTCTACCGCTGCTGGCGGAAAACCGGGGGGGGGTCACTACCGGTTCGAACCCCTCCCCCCCCCCTCCGGAAAACCGGGGGGGGTCACTACCGGTTCGAACCACTCCCCCCCCCCCAGTTCATCATGAAAAGGGGGGGGGGTCACTACCGGTTCGAACCCCCCCCCCCCCCCCCTCGAAAACCGAGTGGGGGTGCGGACAAGAGGTGGGGACGGTGTTGGTGGGACAGTGGTGAGGGGACAGCGGGACAGTGGTGGGGACAGTGGGACAGTGGGACAGTAGAGGGCCGGTAGTGGTGGGGACAGTGGTGAGGACAATGGTGGGAACAGGGGGGGCAGTGGGCAGTGGTGGGGACGGTGGTGGTGGGGACAGTGGTGTGGGCACAGTGGGAATGAGGTGGAAACAATGGGACAGTGGAGGGTACAATGGTGGTGGGGGCAGTGGTGAAGGCGGTGGCGAGGACGGCGGTGGGACAATGGGACAGAGGTACAGTGGGGACAGTGGTGGGGACAGTGGGGACAGTGGTGGAAACAGTGGGACAGCTCAGTGGGACAGCGGAGGAGTCAGTGGGACAGTGGGGACAGTGGGGATAGGCAGTAGTTGGGTCCGTGGAGACAGTGGGGAGAGTGGAACCGTGGTGGGAACAGTGGTGGGGTCAGTGGGGACAGTGCGACAGTGGTGGGGGCACTGGTGGGGACACAGTGGGGACAGTGGTGGTGAGGACAGTGGTGCTGGGAACAACAGTGGAGGATGTGATGCGGACGGTGGTAGGGACCGGGAGTCGTTTGCTGGCGGTGAGTGGGGGGGTGGGGAGGGGTTCGAACCGGTAGTGAGCGATCCCTTAAGGTTTTCGAGGGGGGGGGGGGGTTCGAACGGTAGTGACCCCCGGTTTCCCGGATCCGGTATATCCGGAGGGGGGGGAGGGGGAGGGGGGAGGGGTTCGATTCCGGGGTAGTGGCCCTCCCGGTTTTTCGAGGCGGGGGAGGGGGGGGGATGGGTGAGGGGGGGTTTTGCCGGGGGAGGGGGGGGGGGGGGGGGGGGAGGGGTTCCAGCAGGGGGGGGGGGATTTTTAGGGAGGGGGGGGGGGGGGCCGTCCCCTGGGCGTGTTTTTGTTTTTTTCCGGAGAAAAGGTTGGCATTTTTCACCATAAGCGGGGTGGAATAACGTCTCTCTAAATTCTATTCGACGACGACGGAGGGAGGGGGGTAATTACCCGTTGGGCATTTAAGTTATGTTTTATGGGTGTGCATGTTAGCTTTTTTCTTTCTTTCACCATTAATATAGTTTTGGTTTTCATGGGTGTTCGTCTATCATGCTGGGGTGATCTGAGTTCCTATGCAGAACGAACGATGGGGCAAATCCATGCGTAATTTGCAGGACGCGAGGGTGACCTGTTATTCGCTATTGGAACGGAGAAACTATATGTTGCAATCCATGTGTAGTAATCTGTGTGGTGCAACGTGCATGCTGCAGTTATACCTGACCGAACTTGCAGTCGACAGGTCTATTCCTCGCGCGATCATCCCACCCACCAATTCGCAAGTTGGCTCGCAAAACACATGCGGTGGCGATTGCCATGACTGCCTGGCGCTGCCTGGCGCACCGCTGCGGCCGCGCTAACGCGCGCAGGCTCGCCCGCATAGCGGCCAGCTAGTGTGGCGCGACCGACGCGGCCGCGGTCGCGGCAAACGTTGCGGAATTCCCAGCGCGTCTCGCAGGCCGCGCTGGCGCGCAAGCACTTGCGTGCGAGTCGATGGTCCGGGCGGGCGCGGTATAATAGCGACGTCGACAACGGCACACCCGATGATAAAAGTAGCGCAGTTGGTAACGACGATGACGATGACGACGGCAGGGCCCATGACGGCGCCGATGGTGATCACGCCGATGGCGATGATTGTGTCCACGCGTCGGCGATGAAGGTGATGGAGCGATTTCGACATGCGCGTGCGGCCGACGATCGCGAGTAGCCCGCATTGTACTATTTGACATGAGTCGTACCCCCACAGCACGCCAGCTAGGGCGTTCGAGTGATTTCGACATGCGTGCGCACGAAAACCCGCTTGGTCGCAAGTGATGGAGTTATTGGGAAAACGCATGGTTTATTCAAAATTCGCAAGAGCGCGCGCAGTCATTTGGGGGAAAAAAAGAACGTTGCAACACCAGTGTCCCCCCACATCCTAACTAGGGTTTTTGTTTTCTGGATTCGCACCGTGCTCTGGCGCATGTTTGGGGTATTGTGACATTTTGCAAATGGCTCTGAAGTATCAGTCGGGATGGGGATTTTTGGCATGTGGTTTTGCCCCAATCGTTCATTCTAGACATGAAACCAGACCATCCCAGCCAAAGCGGTATCGACTGGCGCCGCCATCCATTGCAAAAGATATCACGCGCGCGCGCATCTTTCCCCACGAGCAAGCAATTTGCATGATTCCTTGAGGGAAAAATGGGGTCGAAATCCACACGCGCGCGTCGTCGCGCGTGCTTGCCAAAATTTCTCAACAACCGTAGGTTTCCCAAGGGTTGCAAAATCGAGTGTCCCGAAGGCATGCAAAACAACTAACGGTTTAGCACCGCGACTTTTCAAAACAGGTTTGCGCGCGCCTTTGCGATTTCTATCGAAACACACCGTGTTCAACATTTTCATCAAATGCGACCAAGCGGGCTTCTCGCGGGCGCATGTCGAAATCATTCGAAAGCTCATGCGTGCGCGATGGAGGGGCACAATCTCTTGCAAAGCAGACCATGCGGGCCACTCGCTCCCGTCGGCCGTGCGCGCATGGCGGAATCTTTCCAAAACCTTCATCGCCGACGCGTGGACGTCATCATCGTCATCGGCGTGATCAGCATAGGCGAGGCCATTGGCCTCGCCGTCGTCACCGTCATCGTCGTCACCGGCATCGTTACAATAGTCATCGTGCCTGCCGTCGTCGACGTCGCCATGATTCCGCGCCCGCCCGAGCCACCGTTTCGCACTGCAGTCGCCGCGTTAGCGCTGTTTGCGAGACACGCTGGGAAGCCCCCGGCGGTCAGCGCCACCGCGGTCGCGTCGGTCGCGCCACATTAGCTGGCCGCTCTGCGCGCGAGCCTGCGCGCGCTAGCGCGGCCGCAGCGACGCGCTGGCAAGCGCCAGTCAGTCAGTCGCCGCCGCGTGCGCGTTGCAAACGGGTGGATGGGCGGGTGGGGCGATTCCGCGAGCTGTGGAGTTGAACAACCCTAAGTTCGACAGAATGAATTCCACCACGTGGATTCCATTATAACACGAATTGCGCCATATTGGTTGCACCACATACATTGCACAGCATATGTTGTACCTCATAAGCCGCGCAACCTTTACTACATAATATAGGGTGCACATCATATAGCCTCCGTTTGAAAAATAGGTTTTATCACCCTCCCCCCCGGATTTCATTCAGCAAGAACCGATGTACAACGCATGGGGTTCAGACCCAATATTCATCGTACTTGTGAATTCATGCAATCCCAGCCAGGCTGGTATCGATCCCCCCATCGGTTCCCTTGCCAAAAATACTATGCGCGCGCATTCGTTTATCACAAATCACAAGTTCGCAATAATCCCTTTCAAAAATTTGGACGAAGTTTGCACGCGCGCGTCGTCACGCGCGCATGCCGAAATTCTTCAAGAACCCTCGGTTTCGGAAGGATGTCTAAAGCGAGTGTCCCAAAAACATGTAAACCACAGGACTTCACAACACGGATTTTCAACAAAAGCGTGCGCGCGCATTCTTGCGTTCTTTGTTTGTTCCGTCTTGATTTTTAAGTGTTACATATTATATATATAACACACAAACGCATACACACACGCTTTTTCAACATGTTTATAACATGCTACCGAACGGGCGTCGCGCGCGCATGTCGAAATCGTTCGAACGCCCTTGCGCGCGTGCCGTCGCGAGAATCCCGTGCAAAACATGGGACGAAGTGCGTGCGCGTGCGTCGTCGCGCGCGCATACCGAAATCCATCGAAAACCATCGGTTTCGGAAGGATGTCAGAATCGAGTGTCCAACAAACATACAACAACACAGGGTTTCGCAACACGGATGTTCAACGAAAGCGTGCGCGCGTTCTTGCGAATTCTTAAGAAACCATAAGCTGTTTCAAAAGTTTCATAACATGCTACCAAACGAGCTTCGTGCGCGCGTGTCGAAATCGTTAAAACGCCCTTACGCGCGTGTTGGGGTGACACGATGCGTTTCAAATAAAACCATGCGAGCCACCCTCGCGCGTCTGCTACGCGTGCACTTCGAATTTCTTCCCAAATCTTCACCACCGACGCGAAGACGCCGTCATCGTCGTCTGCGCGATCGGCATCGGCGCCGTCATCGCCATTATCATCATCATCGGGTCTTCAGTTTTCGTCACCAACATCGCCACTATCATCGTCATCGTGTCTACCATTGTTGACGTTGCCATGATACCGCGCCCGCCCAAGCCGCCGACTCGCACTCAAGTGCCCGCTGGGATGTGCCGAGCGGTCAGCACCACCGCGGCCTCGTCGGTCGCGCCAAACTACATGGCCGCTGCGCGCGCATGCGGGGGCTGGCACGGCCGCAGAGGTGCACCAGCCAGCGCCAAACACTCATTGCAATCGCCGCCGCATGAGGTTTGCAAACCAAGTTGCGGGTGGGTGGGTTGGATGTTTGCGCGAGCAATGGCGTGGACAACTCACTGCGAACAGAAATTATCTGCCCAACTTAGAATGCACCACATATAGTGCACCACCTACATCGCTCCACATTGAGTGCACAGCAGATAGAACACATATGGTACCTCATTGATCGCACTACATATAGTGCACACCATGGATTGCACACGTTCTATGGCACCACGCAGATTGTTCTACATAGATTGTACAACACGTATTGCGCCACATGAACTACACCACGCAGATTGCAATACACACAAATATACACAAAATATACGACACGACAATTATTGCGCCACGCTGATTGCTGTACATAGGTTGCGCCACATAGATCGCATCACCCAGGGTGCACAACATAGGCTGCTCATAGTTCGCACCACTGCTACTGCACAACATAGGTTGCACCACATCTATTGCACAACATACGCTGCACCGCATAGGTCGCTCCACATGGACTGTATCACATACATTGTTAGAAACACATTGTTTCTTGCCCACGGTGGTTTCCATCAGTGTATATATACACATGTATACATATAACGGCGCACCGGGTCCGGGGGCCCGGGGCCGGGACCTCGACCGCAAATGTGGGCTCCGGGGGGCCCGGAGGCTCGTCGGGGCTTGCCGGAGGCCTCCCCGGTCAGACAAGACGGCCCCAGGAGCGCCCAAGACGGCCCAAGAAACTTCCAAAAGGCCTCCAAGAGGGCTCCGAGATGCTGAAGATGGCCTCCAGACGTCCAAGGACGCCCCCAAGAGGCCCCAAGAAGCCTCCAACATGCGTCCCAAGAGGGCCCCTAGACGCAAAAATTGGCCCATTCCCTTTGTAAAACGTACATTTTCAACAAAGTTCTCTTTTGGGCTTTCCGACGTTACAGGACGGCCCAAGAGGCGCCCAAAACCGCCCCAAGACGGCCCAAGAAGCTTCCAAGAGGGCCCCAGGACAGCTCAAGAGGGCCCCAAGACGGCCCAAGAGGCGCCCAAGATGGCCCAAGAGGGCCCCAAGACGGGCCCAAGAGGGGGCCCAGAGGGGGACCACGAATCGCAAGCTCGAGCCTTCCGCCCCAAGAGGCCGCCAGGAGGCCCCCAGGAGGCCCCTCAAGAGGCCCCCGGAGACCCCAGACGTCCAAGGACGCCCCCAAGAGGCCCCAAGAAGCCTCCAACATGCGTCCCAAGAGGGCCCCTAGACGCAAAAATTGGCCCATTCCCTTCGTAAAACGTACGTTTTCAACAAAGTCGCCTTTTGGGCTTTCCGACGTTACAGGACGGCCCAAGAGGCGCCCAAGACCGCCCCAAGACGGCCCAAGAAGCTTCCAAGAGGGCCCCAGGACAGCCCAAGAGGGCCCCAAGACGGCCCAAGAGGCGCCCAAGATGGCCCAAGAGGGCCCCAAGACGGGCCCAAGAGGGGGCCCAGAGGGGGACCACGAACCGCAAGCTCGAGCCTTCCGCCCCAAGAGGCCGCCAGGAGGCCCCCAGGAGGCCCCTCAAGCGGCCCCAGGAGACCCCAGACGTCCAAGGACGCCCCCAAGACGCCCCAAGAAGCCTCCAACATGCGTCCCAAGAGGGCCCCTAGACGCAAAAATTGGCCCATTCCTTTCGTAAAACGTACATTTTTCACAAAGTCGCCTTTTGGGCTTTCCGACGTTACAGGACGGCCCAAGAGGCGCCCAAGACCGCCCTAAGACGGCCCAAGAAGCTTCCAAGAGGGCCCCAGGACAGCCCAAGAGGGCCCCAAGACGGCCCAAGAGGCGCCCAAGATGGCCCAAGAGGGCCCCAAGACGGGCCCAAGAGGGGGCCCAGAGGGGGACCGCGAACCGCAAGCTCGAGCCTTCCGCCCCAAGAGGCCGCCAGGAGGCCCCCAGGAGGCCCCTCAAGAGGCCCCAGGAGACCCCAGATGTCCAAGGACGCCCCCACGACGCTTCGCGTCACCAATTTCTTCTCACAACGATTCCTGGGTCTGTGACTCGACAGAACCTAAGCGCGCGCGAAGCGCGCGCGTGGTTCTAGTGTGTATGTATGTATGTTTACATGCCGATAGCAGTATCCATTAAGGGGACAGCCATCGGGGCGACAAGGACATGTTTTGTTGCATGGCAGCCAACATCCGGAGGTGCCGAAGGTGCCGACTCATATTAGAACCAAATTCATCGGGACAACCATCGGGATACAACCACCGGGACAACCATCAGGACAATTGTCGGGGCCACCACCGCCGGGACAACCTCGGGACAATCGCGAGACAATCGCGGGACAACCACGGGACGATCGCGGTACAATCGCGAGGCACCATCCGCCAACCAGGGAAGGCGGAGGAACGTGTGCTCTGACGTCGCTTTAACAGCGGCGGAGTCATTCTTCTCGCCCGCGCAAGAAGCTTCGCCTCGCCCTTACGCGCGGCACAAACATGAAGCCGAAACCGATGTCACGGTTGATGATTTCCGTTTCATTTCGGTCTCACCCCCCAGTTTCCGATACACATACACAGGGAGGAAGGGAAGGAGGGAGGGAGGGAGGGAGGAGGAGGAGGAGGAGGTAGCAGGATGGGTTAAAGCGGAAAAAAAGGTATGGAGGAGGGGAAACGGAGGAGGGGTAGGAGGAGGAGGTAGGAGAGGAGGAGAAGGAGGGAGGCCGAAGGATGGAGATGATGATGATATGATGATGATGATGGATGATGATGAAGATGATGTGTGATGGTGGATGATGCTGATGATGATGCTGATGTGAGGAGGAGGAGGAGGATAGGAGGAGGAGGAGGAGGAAGGAGGCGGGAGGAGGAGGAGGAGGAGGGCGATTGAGTGAGGCGAAGGAGGAGGAGGATGAGGAGGCGTGAGGGAGGAGGCGAAGGAGGAGGAGGAGGAGGAGGAGGAGAGAGGAGTGGAGGGGGGAGGAGGGGAGAAAGGAGGAGGAGGAGGAGGAAAAGGCACGAGGACGAGAAGGTGCAGCAGCAGAAGGCGCGGCAGGCAGCACGCATCAGCAGCATTTGGGCGCGCGCCCAGCGGCGGCACCTTCGCCGCGGACGCCGCGTGGCCGCCGCCAGCGGCGCCCGCCAGCGGCTGGCCTCCCCCCGGCGGCGGCGCGGCCCACAGAACGCCTCGCGCGAAGGGGCTCCTTCTCCTCCTCCTCCTCCTCCTCCTTCCTACCCTCCTGCCTCCTCCTCCTCCTCCTCCTCCTCCTCCTCCTCCTCCTCTATTTGTTCTTTCAACATAACGATAGCAGAGAAAAGCCCAATCCGATGTTTTACCTAACAGCTCTTGCTGATAGGTTTCTAATGGTGTCAAAAAAGAGCATCTTGACGCCCCAGGGGGGTCTGGGCGGGATCCGGACAAATCCGGCAGCCCCAGGAATCCTTAGGAATCCTTGGGAATTTTTGGGAATCCTTAGGGATCCATTCCCAGAACACCATTCCCAGGCCACATTTTGAATGCCCGGAGCCAACTGTAGGCCACTTCGTGTTCTTCGAGTTCCCAGAACACTACTCCCAGGCCACATTTCGAATGCCCGGAGCCAGCTGTAGGCCACTTCCTGCTCTTCGTGCTCCCAGAATATTAGTCCTGTGCCATATTTTGAATGCCCGAGCTGAGGCAGGCTGGCGCCGAGGCAGGCTAAGGCCGAGGCAAGCTGAGGCTGAGGCCGAGGCAAGCCGAGGCAGGCTGAGGCTGAGGCTGAGGCAGGCTGATGGCTGAGGCTGAGGCAGGCTGAGGCTGAGGCTGACGCAGGCTGAGGCCGAGGCAGGCTGAGGCTGAGGCTGAGGCAGGCTGAGGCTGAGCAGGCTGAGACTGAGGCTGAGGCTGAGGCTGGAGGCTGAGGGTGGGCTGAGGAGGCTGATGAAGTGAGCTTGAGGCTGAGGCTGATGCAGGCTGAGGGGCGAGGTGCGTGAGGCTGACGCTGAGGCTGAGGCTGAGGCCTGAGGTGAGGCGAGGCTGAGGCTGAGGCTGCTGAGGCTGAGGCTGAGGCTGAGGCTGAGCTGAGGCTGAAGCTGGGCTGATGGCTGAGGCTGAGGCTGCAGGCTGAGGCTGAGGCTGAGGCTGCTGAGGCATGCTGAGGCTGAGGATGAGGCTGGGCAGGCTGAGGCTGAGGCGAGGCAAGCCGAGGCAGGATGAGGCTGAGGCTGAGGCTGAGGCAAGCTGCGGCTGAGGCAGGCTGAGGCTGAGGCTGATGCAGGCTGAGGCTGAGGCAGGCTGAGGCTGAGGCCGAGGCAGGCTCAGGCCGAGACAGGCTGAGGCTGAGACGGAGGCTGAGGCTGAGGATGAGGCCGAGGCAGGCCGAAGCTGAGACAAGGTGAGACTGAATGGGGGGGGAGGGGGAGGCTGAGGCAGGCTGAGGCCGAGGCAGGCTGAGGCCGAGGCAGGCTGAGGCTGAGACTGAGGCAAGCCGAGGCAGGCTGAGGCTGAGGCTGAGGCTGATGCAGGCTGAGGCTGAGGCAGGCTGAGACAGGCTGAGGCTGAGGCTGAGGCTGAGGCTGAGGCCGAGGCAGGCTGAGGCTGAGGCTGAGGCTAACGCAGGCTCAGGCCGAGGCAGGCTGAGGCTGAGGCTGAGGCAGGCTGAGGCTGAGGCCGAGGCAGGCTGAGGCTGAGGCTGAGGCAAGCCGAGGCAGGCTGAGGCTGAGGCTGAAACTGAGGCAGGCTGAGGTATCAGTAGGAATCCATCGGAATCCCTAGGAATCCCCAGGAATCCTTAGGAATCCGTAGGCATCCTTAGGAATCTGTAGGCATAGTTAAGCATCCTCAGGAATCCTTAGGAATCCTTGGGATTCCCTCGGAATCTTTAGGAATCCCTAGGAATCGCTAGGAATCAGGATTCCTAAGGCTTCCTAAGGATTCCTATTGATTCCTGAGGATGCCTAAGGATGCCTCAGGAATCCCTAGGAATCCTTAGGATTCCATTGGATCCTAAGGCCGTTGCCACTGCGACTGTCATTGCGAATGCGACTGCGACTGCGAGAACAGCAGAATTCTACAACTGGATTATCACCTGAATCTTAAGGGGAATGCGTCCAGCTATGCTTATACACATCGCTGTTAGGTTGTTTTGCCGGGATTTGTTGGGCTATAGGGCTATAAGGCTCTGAGACTATAGGGCTATGGGGCTACAGGGTTTCAGGGCTATAGGGCTGTAGGGCTATACGGCTATACGGCCATAGGGTTGTAGGGCTATAGGGCTAGGAAGAGGGGAGGAGGAGGAGGAGGAGGAAGGAGGAGGAGGAGGAGGAGGAGGAGGAGGGGAGGGGGGGGAGGAGGAGGAGGAGGAGGAGGGAGGAGGAGGAGGGAGGAGAGGAGGAGGAGGAGGAGGAGGAGGAGGAGGAGGAGCAGGGTTAGGAGGAGGAGGAGGAGGAGGAGGAGGAGGAGGGGGAGGAGGAGGAGGGGGAGGAGAACGAGAGGGAGAGCGTGGGCATGAAGATGACAGAGGGAGATGGAGGATGCGGAAAACGAGGGAGGAGGAGGAAGGAGAGGGAGGAGGCGCGGGGAGACCGTGGAGAAGGGGGAGGAGGAGGAGGAGGAGGAGGAGGGGGAGGAGGAGGAGGACAGAGAGGCAGACGACGAGGAGTGGCAGCAAAGGCTCTGATCCTCGAGCTTGGATTATCGACTCTTGATCCTCGAAACTCGATCCTCGACTCCCGATCCTCGAGAACTCGATCCTCGGAGCCTCGATCCTCGACCGTCGAAGCCTCGAAAACCCGAAGCCTCGAGCGCCGCCGAGGCGCAGCGGTGGACCCGTGGGCGCCCGCCAGCGCCGGTGCCGACGCCTTCGGGGCGGCGGCCGGCGGGTGGGCCGCGTCCTGCCGCGGGCCTCTCTTCGCGGGGCTCGTGCAGCAGGGGGGGGGAAGGCGGGGGAGGGCGGGGGGGCGGGGGGGGGAGGGGGAGGGGGGTGGAGGGGGGCGGGGGGAAGGGGGGGGGACAAGCTAGGTTCGCTCGCGTCATATCTGACGTCCTACCCCTCCCTCCCATCCCTTACCATGGGGTAGATTTCCTCTCTATTCGCACAATCGGATGTCGCAGCATGGCATAGCATCGCATGGCATAGCATGGTGTTGGAGATTAACGCGTAGCGTGACATAGCATGGCGTGGCAACGCCCCAAAAGTAGGAGGGAGGCTCCCGCGGCCCAAAAATCAACGAATCGACACCGATTGTGGAATCACTTCTGATGGTTTCTTCGGGAGGCATTTTTTACCTAACAGCGAAGACTGATAGGTTTCTAGTGGTCTCAAAAGAGAGCATCATGACTCCCCAGGGGGGTCTGGGCAGATGCCGGACGGGTGCCGCGGGAGTCTGGGGACTTCCCAGAATCTTATCCCAGGCCACATTTTGACTGCCCGGAGCCAACAGAAAACCATTCCCAGGCCACATTTTGAATGCCCGGAGCCAACTGTAGGCCACTTCGTGTTCTTCGTGTTCCCAGAACACCAGGCCACATTTTGAATGCCCGGAGCCAACTGTAGGCCACTTCGTGTTCTTCGTCTTCCCAGAACGCCATTCCCAGGCCACATTTTGAATGCCCGGAGCCAGCTGTAGGCCACTTCGTGTTCTTCGTGTTTCCAGAACACCACTCCCAGGCCACATTTTGAATGCCCGGGGCCCACTGTAGGCCACTTCGTGCTCTTCGTGTTCCCAGAACACCATTCCTGTACAATATTTTGATTGCCCGGAGCCAACTGTGGGCCACTTCTTGATCTTCGTGTTCCCAGAAAACCAGTCCTGTGCCATATTCTGAATGCCCAAGCTGAGGCAGGCTGAGGCCGAGGCAGGCTGAGGCCGAGGCAGGCTGAGGCCGAGGCAGGCTGAGACTGAGGCTGAAGCTGAGGCAGGCTGAGGCAGGCTGAGGCTGAGGCTGAGGCAGGCTGAGGCTGAGGCTGAGGCTGAGAGGCTGACGCTGAGGCTGAGGCAGGCTGAGGCTGAGGCTGAGGCCGAGGCAGGCTGAAGCTGAGGCTGAAGCTGAGGCAGGCTGAGGCTGAGGCAGGCTGAAGGCAGCTGAGGCTGAGGCTGAGCGACTGAAGGCTGAGGCTGAGGCAGGCTGAGGCTGAGGCTGAGGCAGGCTGAGGCTGAGGCAGGCTGAGGCTGAGGCTGAGGCCGATGCAGGCTGAGGCTGAGGCAGGCTGAGGCTGAGGCCGAGGCTGAAGGCAGACTGAGGCTGAGGCTGAAGCAGGCTGAGGCTGAGGCTGAGGCAGGCTGAGGCTGAGGCAGGCTGAGGCTGAGGCCGAGGCAGGCTGAGGCCGAGACAGGCTGAGGCTGAGACTGAGGCGGAGGACGAGGCCGAGGCAGGCCGAAGCTGATACAAGGTGAGGCTGAATGGGGGTGGCGGGGAAGCGGGGGGGGGGAGGAGGAGAGGCTGAAGCAGGCTGAGGCTGAGGCAGGCTGAGGCCGAGGCAGGCTGAGACTGAGGCTGAGGCAAGCCGAGGCAGGCTGAGGCTGAGGCTGAGGCTGAGGCAGGCTGAAGCTGAGGCAGGCTGAGGCTGAGGCTGACGCAGGCTGAGGCCGAGGCAGGCTGAGGCTGAGGCTGATGCAGGCTGAGGCTGAGGCCGAGGCAGGCTGAGGCTGAGGCTGAGGCAAGCCGAGGCAGGCTGAGGCTGAGGCTGAAACTGAGGCAGGCTGCGGCATCCGTAGGAATCCATAGGAGTCCTTAGGAATCCTTAGGAATCCTTAGGAATCCGTAGGAATCCGTAGGCATCCTTAGGAATCCGTAGGCATAGTTAAGCGTCCTCAGGAATCCTTAGGAATCCTTAGGATTCCTCAGGAATCCTTCGGAAGCCCCAGGAATCCATAGGAATCAGGATTCCTAAGGATTCCTAAGGTTTCCAAAGGATTCCTTTGGATTCTCAAGGATGCCTAAGGATGCCTTAGGAATCCCTAGGGATCCTTAGCATTCCATTGGATCCTAAGGCCGTTGCCGCTGCGACTGTCAATGCGAATGCGACTGCGACTGCGAGAACAGCAGAATTCTACAACTGGATTCTCACCTGAATCTTAAGGGGAATGCTTCCAGATATGTTTATACACATCGCTGTTAGGTTGCTTTGCCGGGATAATTGATTTTGGTGCCTATTTGGAAGGACCGCGAACCATGCCGTGGCATGGCGTTGGAAATAATGACGCCAGCGCTGCAGCGGGAGCACGATTCGGAACGAGCGGAACCGCGGAAATGAAGCCAGCGCTGCAGCGGGAGCACGATTCGGAACGAGAGGTGGCCCGAAAATGAGGCCAGCGCTTCAGCGAGTAGCATTTTGACAAACAAACAAGCGCGAAAGCGCGGAAGTGAGGACGCGTAGCCTGACATAGCATGACGTGGCGACGCCCCAAAATGGTGGGAGGGAGGCTTCTGCGGCCCCAAAAATCAACGAATCGACACCGAGCGTGGAATCACTTCCGATGGTGTTTTCCCAACCAACCTGTGGTGTTGGGTCCTCGTTCCCAACCATCCTGCGGTGTTGGGTCTTCGTTTTGAAGGGACGGTCCCCGCGCCTCCTCCTTCTTTCCTCCTCCCTCCTCCCCCTCCTCCCCCTCCTCCTTCCTCCTTGCATTTCACCCACCCAGTACGGCGCTTCGTGGCCCCATAGGGAGCTCCAACGAAGGCCCCAGTGCCACCGCCCGCATGCGTCACCTACGCCCATTTCGTCACACCCTCACACGCTTCGTAGCCCCATAGGGAGCTCCACAGACGGCCCCAGTGCCACCGCCCGCATGCGTCACCCACACCCATTTCGTCACACACCCCACACGCTCCGTGGTCCCATAGGGAGCTCCACCGAAGACCCCAGTGTCACCGCCCGCATGCGTCACCCACACTTCTTTCGGCACACCCTTCACACGCTTCGTGGCCCCATAGGGAGCTCCAACGAAGGCCCCAGTGCCACCGCCCGCATGCGTCACCCACGCCCATTCCAGCACACCCCTCGCACGCTTCGTGGCCCCATAGGGAGCACCACCGAAGGCGCCAGCGCCACCGCCCGCATGCGTCACCAACACCCATGTCGTCACACTCCTCACACGCTTCGTGGCGCCATAGGGATCTCCAACGAAGGCCCCAGTGCCACCGCCCGCATGCGTCACCCACGCACGTTTCGGCACACCCCTCACGCGCCTCGTGGCTTCATAGGGAGCTCCACCGAAGGCGCCAGTGGCTTCGTTCGCATGCGCCCACCGCACCCATTTCGGCACGGCCACAGTGGCTGCGTTCGCATGCGCCCACCACGCCTATTTCGGCACACCTCTCTCGCGTTTCGCGTCCCGGCCCAAGTGGCTGTGTCGCATGCGCCCACCGGACAAATTTTGGCACACTCACACGTTTCGTGGCCCTACACAGCTCCTCCGAATGCGGTGCATACAACGACGGTATTCACAACTGCATATGGTTGGGTCCTTCGCCAAACTAATTTTGAAGAGACGGTGCCCCGCGTTCATTTCCTCTCCTCTCCTCTCCTCCTCCCCCTCCTCCCTCCTCCTCCCTCCTACTCCTCCTCCCTGCGTTTCACCCACCCAGTACAGCGCTTCGTGGCCCCATAGGGAGCCCCACCGAAGGTCCCAGTGCTACCGTCCTCTCCCCCCCACCCAGTACAGCATTTCGTGGCCCCCTCCTCCCTCCTCCATGAGTTCCACCCACCCAGTGCAGCGCTTCGTGGCCCCATAGGGAGCCCCACCGAAGGTCCCAGTGCTACCGTCCGCATGCGTCCCCCCCACCCAGTACAGCGTTTCGTGGCCCCCTCCTCCCTCCTCCCTGCGTTTCACCCACCCAGTACAGCGCTTCGTGGCCCCACAAGGAGCCCCACCGAAGGTCCCAGTGCTACCGTCCGCATGCGTCCCCCCATTCACCCACCCAGTGCAGCGTTTCGTGGCCCCATACGGAGCCCCACCGATGGTCCTAGTGCTACCGTCCGCATGCGTCCCCCCCAGCCAGTACAGCGCTCCGTGGCCCCATAGGGAGCCCCACCGACGGCCCCAGTGGGACCGTCCGCGTGGATCCCGCACGCCCCGTACAGCGCTTCGTGGCCCCATCCCAGTGGGACCGTCCACATGCGTCCCGGAAGCCAAATTTCGCATTTTCGCTAATCCTGTGCAGCGCTTCGTGGCCCAATATGGAGCTGCACCGACCCCCCCAGTGAGACCGTCCGCTCCAGGAAGCTCATGTGGCATTTTCACCCACCCAGTACAGCGCTTCGTGGCCCCATAGGGAGCTCCACCGAAGCCCCCAGTGGGACCGTCCGCATGCGTCCCCGAAGTCCAATCTGGCTTCACCCACCCAGTACGGCGTTTCGTGGGCCCATGGGAGCTCCACCGAAGCCCCCAGTGGGACCGCCCGCATGCGTCCCACACACTCAATTTTGCATTTTCACCTACCCAGGCACCGAAGCCCCCAGTGGGACCGCCCGCATGCGTCCTACACGCTCAATATGGCATTTTCACACACCCAGTACAGCGCTTCGTGGCCCCATAGGGAGCTCCACCGACAGCCCCAGTGTTACCGCCCGCGTGCGTTCCCCCCCCACCTAGTTCAGCGCTTCGTGGCCCCATAAGGAGCTGCACCGAAGAAGATGTTCACAACCGCGGTGCCCACAACTGCATATAGTTGGATTTTTCGCCCGGATAATTTCGGGGGGTCGTTTTCCCAATTTAGGGGCCATTTGGGAGGACCGCGAACCATGCCGTGGCATGGTGCTGGAAATAATGACGCCAGCGCTGCAGCGGGAGCACGATTCGGAACGAGCGGAAGCGCGGAAATGAGGCCAGCGTTGCAGCTGGAGCACGATTCGGAACGAGCGGTGGCCCGAAAATGAAGCCAGCGCTTCAGCGAGAACCGCATTTTAAACAAACGCCCAAGCGCGGAAACGCGGAAGTGAGGACGCGTAGCCCGACAGAGCATGGCGTGGCGACGCCCCCAAATGGGGGTTCCGCGGCCCAAAAAATCAACGAATCGGCACCGAATGTGTAATCATTTCCGATGTTTTTCCCAACCAACTTGTGTTGTTGGGTCCTCGTTTTGAAGAGACGGTCCCCGCGTTCCTTTTCCTCCTCCTCCTCCTCCTCCTCCTCCTCCTCTCCTCTCCTCCTCCCCCTCCTCCCTCCTCCTCCCTCCTCCCCCTCTTCCCTGCGCTTCACCCACCCAGTACAGCGCTTCGTAGCCCCATAGGGAGCTCCACCGAAGGTCCGAGTGCCACCGTCCACATGCGTCCCCCCGACTCGGTACAGCGCTTCGTGGCCCCATAGGGAGCTCCACCGAAGGTCCCAGTGCCACCGTCCACATGCGTCCCCCCACTCAGTACAGCGTTCCGTGGCCCCATAGGGAGCTCCACCGAAGGCCCCAGTGCCACCGTCCACATGCGCCCCCCCCACTCAGTACAGCGTTTCGTGGCCCCATAGGGAGCTCCACCGAAGGCCCCAGTGCCACCGTCCACATGCGTCCCCCCCACTCAGTACAGCGTTTCGTGGCCCCATAGGGAGCTCCACCGAACAGTGCCGTCCAGTGCTAGTCCACAGCGTCCCCCCACCAGTACAGCGCTTCGTGGCCCCATAGGGAGCTCCACCGAAGGCCACCGTCCACATGCGTCCCCCACTCAGTACAGCGTTTCGTGGCCCCATAGGGAGCTCCACCGAAGGCCCCAGTGCCACCGTCCACATGCGCTTCCGTGGCCCCATAGGGAGCTCCACCGAAGGCCCCAGTGCCACCGTCCACATGCGTCCCCCCCACTCAGTACAGCGCTTCGTGGCCCCATAGGGAGCTCCACCGAAGGCCCCAGTAACCGTCCACACGCGTCCCCCCCCAGTACAGCGCTTCGTGGCCCCATAGGGAGCTCCACCGAAGGCCAGTGCCACGTCACATGCGTCCCCCCACCAGTACAGCGTTCGTGGCCCATGGGGAGCTCCACCGAAGGGCCCAGTGCCACCGTCCACATGCGTCCCCCCCACTCAGTACAGCGCTTCGTGGCCCCATAGGGAGCTCCACCGAAGGCCCCAGTGCCACCGTCCACATGCGTCCCCCCACTCAGCACAAGGGAACCCCACCGAAGGTCACAGTGCTACCGTCCACATGCTTCCTCCCCACTCAGTACAGCCTTTCGTGGTCACATAGGGAGCTCCACCGAAGCCCCCAGTGGGACAGTCCGAGTGGATCCTGAAACACCCAATTTGGCATTTTCACATGCCCATTACAGCGTTTCGTGGCCCCACAGGGAGCCCCACCGAAGGCCCCAGTGCCACCGTCCGCATGCGTCCCGCACACCCAATGTAGCATTTTCACCCACCCAGAGCAGCGTTTCGTGGCCCCACCTGGAGCTCCACCGAAGGCCCCAGTGGGACCGTCCGCATGCGTCCCTGAAGCCCAATTTGGCATTTTCACCCACCCAGTACAGCGTTTCGTGGCCCCATAGGGAGTTCCACCGAAGCCTCCAGTGGGACCGTCCGCATGCGTCCCGGAAGCCCAATTTGGCATTTTCACTTACTTAGTACAGCGTTTCGTGGCCCCATAGGGAGCTCCACCGAAGCCCCCAGTGGGACCGTCCGCATGCGTCCCGGGAGCCTTACTTGCGTTCCCCCCCACCCAGTGCAGCGCTTCGTGGCCCCATAGTGAGTTTCACCGAAGGAGATGTTCACAATTGCGGTACCCACAACTGCATATGGTTGGGTCCTTCGCCAAGATAGATTTCAAGGGCAATTTTAAACATGTTGGGGTTTATGTGGAAGAACCGAAAGACATGCCGTGGCATGGCGCTGGAAATTATGACGCCAGCGCTACAGCGGGAGCATGATTCGGAACGAACGGAAGCGCGGAAATGAGGCCAGCGTTGCAGCGGGAGCACGATTCGGAACGAGCGGTAAACCGAAAATGAGGCCATCGTCTCAGCGAGAGCAGCATTTTTGAACAACAACCAAGCGAGAACCCGTTTCCCGGGAATCCTGGGTGTAAAAAACTAGTACGCGGAGGGGGGCCCGCCATTCCCCGGACGCCACCAGGGGAGAGAGGAGAGTAGTATTCACATGGTTTCATTGCGGAGGAGGTCCTTCCTCATAAGCCCCTACAAGCATTCATTTCTATTGAGGGAAATGCCCCGCTGGGGGACAGCCGTGCGAAAATCCTTCATGATGTCAGAACACCATCCTGAGGTCTCCAACGCCACGAATCAACCTGAGTGTCGCGTCTTGACGATCCTCAATCGAGCCAGAACACGCGGTTTCTGGCACGTTAATCCGAAGTGAAAGTCATGCAAAATGTTTAAACGAATGCGCGCGGCGCTAAGGCGAGAGCCATAGTTTGAAAACGAACCGCCCTCAATATGTGAAGCTTTTCGAGTTTTGAAAAACGAGCCGCCCTCGGTCCGTGAAGCCCTTGCAACTTGTTGAAACGAATGTGCGCGGCACTAAGGCGAGAGCCACATTTTGAAAACGAGTCGCTTTCAATCCGTGGAACTCTTGCGAATGTTTAAAACGAATATGGGCGGCGATAAGGCGAGAGCCGCAGCTACCAGCCCTCCATGTTTGAAACTGTTGCCTGTTTTTCAGCTTGGGGTTCGTACGTGTAAGGAACTCTCAGGCGAAACGCCCGGTTCGCCTGTCCGACTGGCATCGGGGTGCGACGGAGGATGTACTCATCAGGGCAAGGAATTGAGGAGAAAGAGGAGGAAGAGGAGGAGCAGGAGGAGGGGCAGGAGGAGGGGGAGCGGGAGGATCTTCGGCGCGCCTGGGCGGGGAAGTGAGAGGGGGCAGGCCTTCTCTGAAAGCGGCGGAGCTTCTCAGAAGGCGGCGGAGGAGGAACGGGAGGAGGACTCCATGGGTGTTCGCTTTTTCGTCGGTTCGGTTGCGTCGCAGTCGGCTGCGTTTGGCCGATTCAGTTCTGTCGGTTATTGTGGGGTTGCCGCGTCCCTGCGCCCTTCTAGGCTGTCGATTTCGGTCGGTTTCGGTTTCGCTGTCGGTTCGGTCGGTTTTTGGTTCTGCCGTCGCCGCGCACAGCCTTGTGGACGGTTGGGGCTACGGTCCAGGTTTTTTGCTCAGCGTGTTGCTCCGCAGGTTCTGCGCGCCACGCTGCGGCGCGACACGCTATCCACGTCCCGACTCCCAGGCGTCAACGTCCCGAGCCTTTCCTGGCCTCCCGCCCCACGAGCCAGAGCAACAGGCTATCCGCTTGCATGGCATAGCGTAGCGCCAGGGCCGCCGCTGCGACATGCCAAGCAAAGATTCCTGACCACGGGACTGGGATAAAATGTTCGAGAGCGTTCCAGAACGCTCTCAGAGCGTTCCGGAACGCTCTGGAACGGCCGCGGGTCCCGATCCATCTTCCAGACCCGCTGGATGTCAGAGGTCCCCGATTTGTCCTGGTCTTGGCTTCGTCTTACGAGGAGAACGGGGAGGATAATATAGACGACGTCGAAGACAGCAGTGGCGAGGAAGACGACCACAGGTTGCGACCACGGCCACGCGCGCGGGTCGACGAGGAGGAGGAGGAGGAGGACGACGACGTCGACGACGATGCTGACGTCGACGACGCCGCCCGACGACGCGCGGGGAAAAATACGCTGGGTGATGGGGCGCTCTGGAGCCACGCTCTGGAGCTCTTGGGGCCCTCTTGGGCGATCCTGGGGACACCGTGAGATTTTCTCAGGAGCCCATCGGAAGCGGAAGGCAACAGGGCATGGTCATCGTTTTCTCGCCAGCTTCCCTTCCAAGAGGAGCTCGAGATATCGAGGGGTATCGCTGGGCCTCGAGAAGCGAAGGCGCTGAAATAGCGACGCTTTGGGCTCAGGAGGGGCTCTGCTCTTCGGGCCGCCCCTTGGGCTTGAGCCAGGGAGCCTGTTCGTGGCCGAGGCTCGCTGCGGGCAGAGAAAAGCCCCTCCGCTCCTCATTCGGGCGCTCCTCGTGGCGGCACGGTGGTCGTCCTCTTTGGCGTCAGCGCTCCCTCGGCGCCGCGGCGCGACGCTGAGCCCGCGCGCGCCCCTCACCCCAGCCCCGGTGGCAGGTGGCCTGCTGCCGGCGCGGCCGCGCCAGGCTGGCCCGAGGCCGGGCTGGCGAGGAGAGGGAGGGCTCAGGCGGGAGCCCTGAGGCGGGGGTCAATGCGAACGGGGGTCGGCCAGAGCGCCAGGTCTTGCGGGATCCTGCGGAGACCCCCTCTGGCTGACCCGGGTTCGCGAGCCGCTTGTGGCCGCGAGGCGGCCGCGCACATTGGCTGACCCGGGTTTGGATTGACCCGGGTCTGAAGATCCCCGGGTTCAGGATTCCCAGCCTATCGACTCGAGTGGATCGACCAAAAGTCGCAATCGTTGTGTCACAGTCTGGGGTGATGTCGTAGGCTGGGACGGTGACTCCCACGCCGCACGTACGAAGGCAGAGAGCTACGGACTTCAACTTCACACTTAGCCCTCGGCCTGTCGATTCGAATGGATCGACCGCAAGTCGCTATCGTAGGGTCGTCGTCGGGGGGGCTGGGACTTGGAGGGACTGGGAGTTTCGCTATAGCGCTGAGCCCGTTTCCTCACGTTGTGTGCTTGGTGCGGTTGCGGCGTCGGTGACGCGACGAGTCCGTGACCGTGACGCACCGTCTCTATGTCATGTAGATCCTATGTTACGCAGTGCCATCTTGCACAGATTCCGTGACGTATCAACTCTGTGATTTTTATTACGTGTTGCGGGGGGGAACAATACATGCAGAGTTCCCCCAGCCGTTTTCAGGGCGCGTGCTGGGAAACCTTGGCTTCCTGTGAAAATATTCCCATCCCTTGAGCTGTAAGTAGAGAAACTTCAACCAGACATTTTACTGCCAAATGCGTCGGCTGCAAACTTCAGCCGGAAACTCGGGGGGGAGGTTTGCAAGTATTGCCGGGAGGTTCTTCCGTCAGGGGGACCCCGAAGATGATGCAACATCGCGTGTGAGGGAGCTGGATGGAGAGTGCTTAGTGGGCAGGGGGGCATGGATGGAGGGTCAACATATGGCGAACGAAGTGAGCAATTGTATTTAACCTGGCCTTCCCAGTAGTGCTTCCCAAACCTGATTCCGACACGAGGCATCGGCTTATGAGGCGCACAGGCAAAGAGCTATGATGATAACGGTGATAATGATGAGGATGATGATGAGGGTGATGATGGTGGTGATGAGGATGATAATGGTGGTGGTGGTGGTGGTGGTGGTTGTGATGGTGATGGTGATGGTGACTGTGATGGCGATTATGATGCTTATGCTGACACTGATGCTGCTGATGATGATGCTGATGATGATGCTGCTGCTGATGCTGATGCTGATGATGACGATGCTGATGATGAGGACGATGTTGTTGAGAGGAGGAGAAGGAGGAGGAGGAGGAGGAGGAGGAGGAGGAGGAGGAGGAGGAGGAGGAGGAGGAGGACCAGGAGCAAGTCCTTAGCTCTTTGCCTTGTACGTTTGGCGCGGGAGACAACCATCTCAGCCTGAGCCTCTTGCATTGCCGCAGTGTGTGTCGTGACGCACCTCTTCCTCCATTGTGAGGACGCAAAGGCGCCGATTGCTTCGACGACAGCTGCGCCGTCCACGACACCAGAAAACGCAACGCAACGCAACGCAGCTGTCCACGCCCGGGAGGGCGGCCCGAAGACAGGCGACAATTTTGCTTGGCACGCTGGCCCTCCGAGAAGGACCGGCGTAGTTGCTGTGACACATTACGTGCGAGAAGGGATAGGGGGCCACATGTGAACCCTACCCCTACCCTCCATTCTAATCGACAGGCCGAGGGCTACACGTGAACTTAAAGTCTGTAGCTCTTTGCCTTTGTACCCGCGGCGCGGGAGTCAGCGTCACTACGACCGCGACTTGTGGTCGATCCATACTAATCGACAGGCCCAGCCATCGCACGTTCACAACGACTGGGGAAGGCCTACCCCCACACTGTCGTACGTGGGCGAACCTGGCTGCATTGGTGGTGCCTGCTTGTCCCAATGCGCCCTTCCGCCTTCTATGGCCGTTGGCTGGTGTCGACCTCCGTTGGAGAGGCCAAGACTGGCGTGCCAGAGGCCGAAGGAGGATCCCCTGCTCACTGGTGCACTACTGCCAGCCCGCGCAGGGTGGCGGGTCGCAGCTGCGCGCGGGAAGTCTCAGCCACTGTCGCTTGGCCGTTCGCTGGCAACGAGGCTACGCAGGGGTGCTTTCCGAGTTCAGATAACTCTTAATGGCGCCCCAGGCGTCCCCTGAGCTGAGCCCCATAGCCAGTATCGAACGGCGTCGGCACTGGGAGGAGGATGAGGAGGAGGGGCACGATGAGGAAGAGGAGGAGGAGGAGGACCAGCAGCAGGGGGTGGAAGAGGATAACGAGAAGGATGAGGAGAAGGATGAGGAGAAGGAACATGAGCAGGGAGGGAGGGCCAGCGGGGCCAGAGAGGAAGAGGAACAGCATCAGCAGGAGGATGTCCGCTCCCGCACCGCCGTCAGGCCGGGCCAGGCGGATGGCCTGGGTAGCGCAGGGCCGTGTGGGCTTTGCGGTTGGCCCGCGTAGTTCTCGCACCTTGCGTAGGAGGGGAGCGAAGCGAACTGCAGTGAAGCGAAGTGAAGTGAATTGAGACGGACTGAATCGGAGTGGACTGGATTGGAGTGGAGTGGAATCCAGCGGAGCGAAGTGAAGCGTAGCGAAGCGAGGACAGCTTAGTCGAGCGAGGAGAAGTAAAGCGAAGAGACTACAATGATGCATCTCAGCGACTCCAAACTCAGATGGCACAAGCGCGCGGACCTCAAACAGTCACGCTCTACAATGCTCGGGGTGCAAGTACACGGGACCCAGCCAATTATGAAGAACTTGGTGTCGTCCGCGCCAATGTTCGTCGTAAACCCCAGCGCTCGAGCACACCACCCACCCACCGCCCTTGTGTTGGCGCAGTCTGGCAGTTGTTGTTGAACGAGTCAACGGTTTGAAACAGTTGCTGAAGAGAGGGGTATCTTGAGATGAACATGGCCCGATGGTTGCGCCCATGTGGCGCGCAGGGTTGTTACGACCAATTGCCAACACGCGCGTGTTAGATCAACGCGTGCGCACCGCCCTGCACTATTTGATAGGAGTGCGGGGGATGCGATAATGAGTCGGCTGGCGTGGTGCTATTTGATTAAAAAATGACGATCGCGCGCCACATCTATGTGCACAGGTGTATGTATGTATGTGTATATATATATACATATATACACATGTGCCAGAGTTGGGGGGCCGAACGGTCATTCACTGTCATTGGGTGCGTGGCTGAAGTGGGGTTCCGCGGTGCGGGTTGCTGCTGCATTGAAGTCTCATTTCTAAAGAACAATTTCCGTGGATCCCCCCTGCCCAGTGCACTTTTAGTGTGTTTGTCCATTGAGGTGTTCCTTCAGGGGGCTCGCACCATGTTCTGTTGGCAGGGAAGTTCTCCCTCCTCAAACCCGGCTTCTGGTCCCCAGGTTACAACAACCTGAACAACAATCATTTTAAGACTGCTCGCTCGTATCTGCTCGCGGGCCAGTCAGCACGTGCATCCCAAGCCTTCGATACCCGCCTTTTTCGTTTTCGATCGTACCCCCCTTGTGGGGATATACCTATACGACCACCCTGCGGGTGATAAGGAGGTTGGGGGGGGCGGGGGGCCAGCAATGGGCAACAGTGGTGATTGTTGCGTTGCCGCTCGCTCTTGGGAGCCTTGGTGTCGAGTTGTTTACGTCATCCTTCGCTCTTGGGCGCCTTGGTATCATTCTCCCCCCCGGGAACCAACGAAGATACAATTTATTCAGTTCATTTTGCAAGGGCTTGGGGGGGTGTTATCGGTCTCACGATCGACTTCACCATCGATCTCACTATCGATCTCTCTATCGATCTCACTAGCGATGTCGTAATCGGTCTCACGATCGACCTCACCATCGATCTCACTATCGATCTCACTCGATCGATCTCACTATCGATCTCACTCGATCGATTTCACTGTCGATCTCACTCTGGATCTCGCTATCGATCCCACTAACGATCTGCCTATCGATATCATTCGATCTCACAATCGATATCACTATTCATCTCACTGTCGATTTCAGCATCGATCTACGATCGATCTAACTATCGGTCTCACTATCGATCTCACTATCGATCTCATAATCGATTTCGTCATCGGTCTCAATATCGTTTTCGCACCAGCGGGACACCGGGACACTGGCGGGACACCGGCGGGACACCGGCGGGACACCGTGCGCCACCGCTTGCCGGAGGAAGCATCATTTGGTCCGGCTGGGGCCCAGCCACAAGCGGGACACCGGCGGGATACCGGCGGGCCACCGCGGGCCACCGCTTGCCGGAGGGAGAACCATTTGGTCCGGCCGCGCCTCAGCCACAGGAGACTTTCCTCTCGCCCGCCCACGCAGCTTCGCCTCGCCCGCACGCACGGCACGCACGAACACGAAACCGAAAACGATTTCACGGTAGGGGGCTCTCCGTTCCACTTCGATCTCACCCCCCTACCTCCGATCTTTCTTACATGCAAGGTGTATTTCGTGCAGCCCCCAAGGCAGAGGAGGAGGACAGATGGAAGGAAGGAACAAGAGGGAGGAGGATGGAACACGAGAAAGAGTGGCAGGAGGGGGGCTCGGAACAGAAAACACGTGGCAGAACCAGACGGGCAGATCGGGCGGGTAGACCCTAACAGGCAGGTCGAAAAGGCGGGCTCAGGCTGCTAGGTCGAGCAGGCGGGTTGCTGAAGCGTGCGTCCTGCATGAATCGCGAGGAGGTCTCTAGCGATAGCGCGATTCCCAAATAAATCGTCAGGAAATTCACAACGAGAGCGTACGTCCTGAGTGTCGAGGACGCGGCGTTTGAATAAATGGCGGGAAGTCCAACGCGAGAGCGCGATTCCTGCATAAATTAAGAGGACGTCCCACGAGAGAGCCTTTCTATATAAATTGAAAAAAATTCAGTCGGGAGCCGCTGCTGCCGTGATTCGGGGGCCGCAGGCACAGTTTGAGGCTAACAAGTTTTTCTGATAAGCGACAAGGTGCGAGCCCCAGGAGGGTCATTTCAATTGCAAAATACAACGTGCACCGGGCAGGGGGGATCAACAATAATTACAGTTTAGATACGAGAGCAACAGCAGCAACAACAAACATTTTAAGGCAGTTCGCTCTTACTGGCACGCGTGTCTTGCATTCTGTATACCCCAACCTTCGATGCCCGCCCACTTCGTGTTCGATCGCACCCCCTTTCGGGGGAGATATCTTCCTTGTCGGCCACTGACTGAAGTGCGAGGAACTCGAGCGAGAGCGCCGTTCCTGAATTGGGGGGCCTCTCTGGCCAAGGCTTTTCGGAATGCATATTGAGAAATATCGAGCGGGAGTTCTTGTCGCCGTGTCTGGGCCTCCACCAACTTGCCTGAGTTGTGAGACAGTCTCGAGCGAGAGCGCCACTGTTGAGTTCGGGGGCCTCTCTGGCCAGGGCCACTGGGAATACACCTTGAGGGAATATCGAACGAGAGCCCCTGTCGTCGTAGTTGGGCCTCCACAAATTTGGCGGATTCGCGAGAAAGTCTCGGGCGACAGCGCGTTCCTGAGGTTGGGGGCCTTCTTGGCCAGGGGATCTCGGAGGAAATCGTGAGGGAGTATCGAGCAGGAGCCCTTGTCTTCCTTGCTGGGCCTCCGCCAACTGGATTGACTTGCGAGGAAGTCTCGAGCGAAAGCGCCGTTCCTGAGTTCGGAGGCCTCTCTGGCCAGGGTGTTTCGGAGTAAATTGTAAGGGAGTATCGAGCGGGAGCAGTCGTCGTTGTAGCCAGGCCTTCAAGGGCACACATTACCAATCAAACCCGCGCTCGAGCGGGAGCCTCGTTTTCAGAGGAATTGCAATCGGCGTCGAGGCGAGGTCGCGCGGAACCGTTTCCAGAGATCAACAATAATAACTTCCTAGAAATGAAGATTCCAGAACAACGCAACTGCTCCCGCCTGATAGTTCTCCACCGTTTATTTCAACATCTTTTTCTCGGCTGGGATTTCCTCGCAATGTATGCAGGGATCGCGCTCTCGCGTGGGACTTCCTCGCATTTAATGAAGACGCCGCACCCTCGACGCTCAGAAATCGGGCTCTCGCTCCGAGGAGGAGGAGGAGGAGGAGGAGGAGGAGGAGGAGGAGGACGGAGGAGGAGGAGTAGAAGGAGGAGGAGGAGGAGGAGGAGGAGGAGGACGGTGGTGGAGGGGGGGAGTGGAGTTTCGCGTGCAAGGTCCTGTTGTGTTTTCGTGGGCGCTTGGCCAGGTGCCCTCCGCTCCCCCATTCCTCGGCCAGCCCATCGAGCGGTTCGGTTGAGACGTCCTTAACAGCTTACCACTCTGAAGCTAGAGTGCTCCAAGAGCTTCAGGGATGGAGGGCCAGACGTCTTCAGCATGTAGTTATCGCCTGAGCGCCGTGCGCATTCCTCTTAAGCGTCCAGCACTTCCATATACTTCCATATGGAAGGCCAGTGCGTTTTCAAGATGCGGCTCCCGCCTCAGCGCCGCGCGCATTCATTGAGACAGGGGTAGCCCCCGTGCTCGAACCCCGTGCCACGGATTCTTCCTTCCGCGGAAACCTGGACCCTG
>CAUYUJ010016434.1:31194-59494 GCA_963575745.1 Prorocentrum cordatum | reverse complement strand
TTGCGAACAAACTTTGGGAAGGCCTTATGGAGGCAGAACGGAGCAACGTACATAACATAGGACATGACAAGGGTCCCAAACGTCCCAAACGGCCCCCATGGCCGCCAGAAGCGGCCGAGGAGGGCCCTGAGAGGCACCAGCAACAGCCGAAACGGGCTTCCAGTGGGATAGAACACAGTGGTGAGGCTGATGAAGAGGAGCGGGGCTTCAAAACAAGCAAAGCCAATCAGGTGTGGGCTCCCAGGGGGGCCTTCAGGGGCTCTCCTGGAGCGTCCAAGGAGGCCTGGGAGGGCGCCAAGAGGGCGTCATGAGAGCCGAAGGCGGCTTCAGAGAGCTTCCAGGAAGGCCCAAGAGGCCTCCAAGATATTCGAAGGCGGCCAGAGAGGTCCCAAGAGTCCCCCGAGGGGCTCCACGAGAGGCTTCAAGATGCGTGCGTGATACCAGGCCCGATCCAGCCAACATCTTCGACACCCGTGAACTTCAGGAGGTTTTTAGTTTTCGGTTTATCCAGGCTTTCTTCCGAGGACGACTCCAGGAGTGCTTCATAGGGCTCCAGGACGGCAGGGGAGGGCCCCAGGGGGAGCCCCCAGCGGCCCAAGAATGCGGTATGGCATTGGCCTTGAGGCCCCTCAGAGGCCCAGCGGAAGCGAAGCGGCAAGACAGCTTTTCTCAAGCGAGCTTGCCCGAGGGTGTCGTGTCTGTTTTCGAACGGTTGGTGGCAGGCCTGCTTTGGCCGGCGTTCCTCGGGTTGCTTGGTCTTGTCTCTTGTCTGCCTTCCTCGGGTTCATTGGTCCTGTTTCCTGACTGCCTGCCTGGGGTTCTGGACTGCCTCCCTCGAGTTGTTTGATCTTGTTTCTTGATTGCCTTCCTCGGGTTCCGTGGTCTTGGTTCATTGCCGCCTAGCAATGCAGAGCCACGCCAAGGAATACAAAACAATGCAACGCAATGCCGCGCAACGTCAAGCAATGCCAACCCACGCCAACCCTTGCTGCTATCCAATTCAAGGCAATGCAAAGCAATGCAAGGCAATGCACAGCAATGCCAATACCTGCCAATCCATGCCAAGCAGCGCCAAGCCACTCCAAGCAACGCCAAGCAATGCCAACCAATGCTGAGCGACGCCAGGCAGCGCCAGGCAACGCCAGGCAGTGCCAAGCAATGCCAGGCGGCAGTGCCAGGCAGTGCCGGGCAGTGCCGGGCAGTGCCGGGCAGTGCCAGGCAGAGCCACTGGGCTCGAGGCCCCCGGGGCCGGGCCCTCGACCGCCGCTGCGTGGACCGGGCTGCCCGGGGGGCCCTGCTGGCAGGCCGGAGATCGCCCGAAGACGGCCCCTGGATCGCCTGCAAGCGTCGGGCCGGACGAAAGGGGGGGATTGGGAAAGGGGGGGTTACGAAATTTGCTGCATGCAGTTGGTTTCGGCCCCACGGAGGGGCCCATTCTTCGATACATAGCCGCCTCCGGCGCCGGGAAAATCAGCTACGTGAGCTGATTCTCAAACCCCCACTTTGCTGCCCCTCCCTTTCGCCCGACCCGAAAGCGCGCTTCGAGACTGCCCAAACTGCCCAGGACGGCCCCCAGACGGCCCAGGAGGCCCCCGGGAGGCCTTGCAAGAGGGCCCCGAGAGGCCAAAATCATAACTGTTCGTTCAATGTGAGAGGAATTGGTGCGTCCGGCGTCACCCATGGATGGCGAGGTCTAGCTTGGACCTACGTGTGTACCATTCCGCTGGACTCCCTCAGGAGCGCAAGAGTGCGGCGGCAGCTGTGCGCTCTGCGGCGCCTCTGCGGGTGCTGCCACGCCTTTCGGCTCTTCGACTTTTCCCTCCCGTCTCCCTCGTGCGCTTTCCTTGACCCCGTGTAGTGGTGTGCCTCCTTGTTGCCTTTCTCGCTTCCCCTCCTCTGTCAGTCGGTCGACCCGCCTGTCCCCTGTCATGCTGCGTCGCCCCCTCCTCGCCAGCCCCGCCTCCCTGTTTGTCGTGACTGGCTCCGTGCTTCCTCTTCCTTGGCGCTCGTTTTCATGGGAGGACGGGGGCGATGATGACGCTGCTGCTGATGATGGTGACGGTGATGGTGATGGTGACGATGATGACGATGACATAACGATGTCGATAACGATGACGACGATGACGCTGATGACGACGATGACGATGACGATGACGATGGCGATGCTGAGTATGAGGATGATGATGGTGCTGTTAACAATGACGATGATGATGCTGATAGTGGTGATGGGGATGCTGATGCTGATGAAGAAGAATATGCCGCTGATGATGATGTTGGTGATGCTGATGATGAGGATCATGATGACGATGGCGATGATGTTGACGGTGACGATGATGATGATAATGATGATGTTGGTGCTAATGATGCTGATGTTGACGATGACGATGATGAGGATGATGGGGATGGGGACGACAATGACGAATATTAATATGCTGCTGATGATGATGCCGATTATGATGCTGCTGATGAGGATGATGACGATGATGATGGTGCGACGATGTTGACGACCATTCTGATGATACTGCTTTGGACGATGCTGGTGATTTTGATGTTGGTGCTGTTGAAAACGACGATACCGAAGCCGCTGCTGCTGCCGATGTCGATGCCGATGACGGTTCTGTTGCTGCTGATGGTGATGCTGATGATGGTGATGATGATGATGACAGCGATGGTGGTGATGCGGATTTTGATGTTGCGGATGATATTGCTGATGTCGCTATTGCTGAGGATGAGCATGTTGTTGGTGAGGATGTTGCGCTGATGCTGACTATGATGATGATGGTGATGATGATGATGATGATAGGATGCTGATGACGATGGTGAGGATGATGATGATGGTTCTGATGCTGCTGATGATCATGGTGAATGTCGCATTGATGCTAGGGATGTCGATAATCAGGCGATAATGACGAAACTGTTGATGATGATGCTGATGATCACGGCTCTGATGATGGTGATGATTTGACTGCTGCTGATGATGACGATGATGATTATGCTGCTGATGATGTTGATGCCGATGGCGATGTTGGTGACGTTGTTGATGACGCCGGTGCTGATGATGCGTGTTATACAAGGTGATGATGCTGCTGCTGATGATAATGACGATGATGCCGATGATGAGGATGATGATGAGGACGAGGATGATGATGCTGAATCTGATGCTGATGATGTTGATGATGCTGATGATGGTGATTCTGATGAGGATGCTGCGACTAGTGCTTCTGCTGATCATGATGATGATGCCGTTGTGGCGGCTGCAGCTGGAGGTGATGCTGATGATGATGCGGATGACGATGTTGCTGCTGGCGGCGATGGTTGCGATTCTGTTGCTGGCGGTTTCGAGGTTGCTTCTGCTGATGCTGAAGACGAGTAGATGGTGATGCTGATGACGAGGCCAGACATGCTGATGCTGATGATGTGGATCAGCATGTGGCTGATGATGATGATGATGATGCCGCTGCTGCTGATGACGGTGATGATGCTGATGCTGGTGCTGATGATGCTGTTACTGATGGTGGTGATGATGCTTGTGTTTGTGTTGATGATGATGACGATGGTGATGATAAGGATGATGATGACCATGATAATGCTGATGAGGATGATCATGGTGGCGATGCAGATGAGGATCAGGGTTTTTGATGCTGCTGTTGCTGGCGCTGCTGCTGATGAGGATGTAGCTGATGATGCTGTTGCTGCTGATGATGTCGATGATGCTGATGATGCTGATGCGGCTGATAATGATGGCGACGGCGTTGGTGACGATCTTGATGATGATGCAGGTGTCATAATATTGATGATGACGATGATGATGATGATGATGATGATGATGATGATGATGACGCTGCTGATGATGGTGCAGATGATGAAGATGGTGATGATGACGATGATGATGGTGATGATGATTGGTGGGGTATAAATCTTCTCCACAGCTTTTCCTTTACAGTATGATGATGATTGGTGGGGTACGCAGTCTTTCCACAGCGTCTCCGCTAAATTGCGAACGAGTTGGAACCGAGGCGAAGGATGAGGAGGAGTGCGGAGGAGTGAAAATATGTGGATGAGGATACGGATGAGGCTGGGTTTGAGGATAAGGAGGAGGATGATGATGAGGAGGAGGAGGAAAAGGAGGAGGGAGGATGAGGAGGAACAAGCAAATACTGTGGAGACGCAACATGATGATGACGATGGTGAGGATGATGGTGCTGATGATGCTGATGATGCTGATGCTGATGCTGTTGATGATGGTGATGCTGATAACGTTGACGATGATGATGTTGCTGATGATGATGACGACAATGATGCTGATTATGATGATGATGATGCTGATGCTGCTGATGCTGCTGATGACGATGATGCTCAGGATGCTGCTGATGCTGGTGATGATGACGATGACGATGCTGATGATGCTGCTGCTGCTGCTGCTGCTGCTGATGATGATGATGATGATGACGACGTTGAGGAGGAGGATAAGGAGGAGGAGGAGGATCAGTAGGAGGTGAAGGACGACGACCAGGAGCATGCGCGGGGCCAGGGTGAGGGCCGCGGGCGCGCGGCGTACCTGACGTCTCCCGGCGGCCATGCAGGGTTTGGCGGATTACCAGAGGCTTCTGTCGGCGTTCCCCCCCTGCTTCCTTCTCCTCCAACTCCCCCCCCTCCCCTTCCCCCTCTTCTCTAACCCCCCCTCGCTCCTCACCCTTTTTCTCTCCCCCTCCCTCCTCCCCCCCTGTCCTCCCTCCTCCATCCTCCCTCCTCGTTCCTCCTCCTCCCTCCTCCTTACTCTCCTGTTCCTACTGTTCCCTCCTCCATCTTCCCTCATCCCTTCTTCCCTCCTCACCTCCTCCGCCTCTTCTCCTCCTCTTTCCTCTCCTCTCCTTCTTCCACTCCTCTCTTCTCTCCTACTTTCCTCCTGTTCCTCCTCTCCTCCTCCTTCCTCCTCTCCTCTTCCCCGTCCTCCTCACCCCTCCAACTCTTCCATCTACGTATTCCTTCTCCTCGTCCTCCTCCCTCCTCCCCCCCGTTCGTAATTCTCCCCCCTGTCTTCTCCCTCCCTCCCTCCTTCCCGTCTCCCTCCTCCCTCCTCCCTCCTCCCTCCTCCTCCCTTCTGCTCCCTCCTTTCTGTCCTTCCCTCCGCTTCCCGCCTCCATCCTCCTGCCCCCTTCTTCTCCTCCCTCCTTCCACCTCCCCCCTGCTTCCTCCCTCCATCCTCCCCCTTCCGTGCTCCCCATGTACTGGATCTTCTGGGCAGCCCTAGATGTCTTGACCGGCCCTCGAAAGGAGCTGGTCACCGCCACGAGCGAGAAGGACAGTGATGAGGCTGCGAGACCTTCCGATGGCGAAGGGCGAAGGAGGAGGACAACTGTGGATGCAGAGAGCGAAGGACGAAGAGCAAAGGATGAGGAGGAGGACGAGGATGATGAGGAGGAGAAGGAGGCGGAGCACGGACGACGAATGATAAGTACAACGGCGGGCGACTGACGACATAATCGTGACGGCGAATGTGCTCCTCTCCCTCCGATCAGAAAGGAGGAGGATCATTACGAGGAGGTTCCAGGTAATGGGCTTAAGAGCTTTACGTGGTTTGACGCGGTTCCAATGCGCTTGTTCGGAGGAGCACAGCGTTCCACTCCTCTCCCTATCCCCCCTCCCACTGGGCACGCTTTTCCCCCCGCTGTCCGACCTCCCCCCCCCATGCGGGGACCCACGCCCTCCCCGTCGGACTTCGCGGCGCCCGTCCCCACGCTGGGGGAGCGGGGGTACATATATACATACGTTTTTTTTTTTTTTTTTTTTTTTTTGTTGTTTTTTTTTTTTCTCTCTCTCTCTCTCTCTCTCTCTCTCTCTCTCTTTTTAATATAATTATATATATATATTAAAAAATATTTATACACTTTTTTATATTATTATCACCTTTATTATTATCATCATCATCATCATCATCTTTATTATTATTTTTATTGTTATTACCGTCATCATTCTGTATATATATACATATATATATATACAAATATGTGTATATATACACATATACTAAAACCATCGCGCGCGCTTCGCGCGCGCTCAAGTTCTAGTTATGCTTGATCGGCCAGCTCATGTAATCTCATTTTGGTCGTTTCTTGCGTCCAGGGACTCCCTTGGAGGCCCTGCGCAAGCCTCGGAATCTTATAGAAGGGGAAGTGCGGAAACGCAGAAATCATTAATTTCCTTTTCGGTATTCAACGATTTGGGGCCCTCAAAGGCTTCCTGTTTTTTTCCTGGGTTCTTTTACTGGGCGCCTCTTCGGCAATCTAGGGGGTTTCTCGGCCCATCTTGGACCCGTCCTGGGAGTCTTTTGGGCGGTGTTCGGGCGGTCGTGGACTGTTGAAAGCTCGAAAACGCGAGAAGGCCAAAAACAGCAAACAAAAACAATCACAATCGACGATTTTGGCCTCTTCGGGCTTTCCTGGGACGCCTCTCGGACCTCTCTTCCTCTTGGAGGCCTCCTGGGAGCGCGGAGAGCCGTCCACGGGGTGTTTTGGACTGCTTGGGAGCGTCTTTGGCCGATCTTTACGTTCTGGGAGCTTCTTGGGATCGTCATGGGTTGTCCTTCGGCGTCTGGGGGTCTCCCCAAGAAGCTGGGAGGGGCGGTAGCGGCCAGATGTCAGGGGATGTGTAGGACCCCGGAGTATTAGTCCCACTTGGGAAAAAAAGGAAATTCTTTTCTTTTGTTTTCCAATACCCTCGATCTTTGAGGGTTGGAACCGGGAAAACGTGAGAAGGCGAGAAACATTGGAAAAACCATTGGAAGTCAACGATTTTACCCTCTTTGGGCTCTCTCGGGACGGCTCTCGCAGCTTTCTTGGGCTGTTTTTGGAGCCTCGTCGGGGTCTTTGGGGCCTCTCAGGGATCGGGGGTGTGTTGGGGGCCTCTGGGTGGTCCCCGGAGGCCTCTCGGAGGTCTCTGGAAGCCTCCTGCTCCCGCTCTTGGGCCCATCTTGGGCCTGTTCTGGGGTGGTCTGGGGCTGTCTTGGGCGCCTCTTCGGCAGTCTTGGAGCCTTCTTGGCCCGTCTTGGGGCTGTCCTGAGGGTCTCTTGGGTGGCCTTGGGGCGGTCTTGGGAGCCTCTTCGGCGCTCTTGGACCATTGGACGCTCGAAAACGCGAGAAGCCAACAACATAGGAAAACACACATGAACATCTACGATTTTGGCCTCTTCGGGCCGTCCCGGGACGCCTGTCGGACCTCTCTTGGGGTCTCTTGGAGGCCATCTGGGAGCCTCGAGAGCTGTCGGAAGGCTGACTTGGGCTGCTTGGGAGCGTCTTGGACCATCCTTTCGCGTTCTGGGGGCTCCTGGGAGGCGTCTGGGGCCCTCCTGGTGCGCTGTGGAGGCTCCCCAGAAAGGCCGTGGGAGCGGTACCGGGAGCGTCCCCGAGACGTCACAGGGAGGTGTGGGACCCGGGGCCAGGGGGGGAGCGGTATTTATTTATATATTATGTATTACGTATTGTATGACATTTGTATATAAGTATACACATGTAATATATGCATACATACATATATACATATATATATATATATATATATATCCCATATATATATATATATATATGCAAACACTATGTTCTACCATCTAATATACAAATATATTATATTATATTACATGATATATTATAGTGTATTGTATTATACTATAGTATATGGGATTGAATTTCATTATAAGATATTAGAAGCTGTTCTATCATATCATATTATAGTATAATATGTTACATAGTATTATATTATATAATGTTATATTACATCATATTTCATGAAATTGAATCTTATCATATTATCCTTCATCATATTGTATTATATTGTATCATGGCATGTGTTATTATATTATAGTATATTATGGTTTAATTTGTCTTTTGTATTCTATAGCATATCATATTTTGAATTAGTTCTTTTATGTTATATGAGATAATAGTATACCGTATTATATCATACTACATGTCATTATGTTCTATTCTTTTCGATTCTATTCTATTCTGTTTTATTATATTGTATTCGATTCTCTTATATTCTGTTCTAGTTTATGTATGCTATTCTATTCTATTCGATTCTATTCTATTATGTTATATTATGTTCTGTTCTGTTATAGTACTACTAAAGTATCCTTTATATTATGTTATATTAAATTGTATTATATTATATTAATTGTTTTTTCTCCATATTTCATTATAGTACATTATATTATGTTATATTATGATATATCGTATTATCTTATATTATAGTATATGATATCTTATTATGTCATATTACATTATAGTATATTATATGATACTATATTATACTATATTATACCATAGTATGTTATGTTATATTATACTATAGTATAGTATGTTTTGTTGTATTATAATATATCATATCATATTGTATTGTATTGTATTGTATTGTATTGTATGGTATTGTATTGTATTGTATTATATTTTATCATATTATATCATGTCATATTGATGAAATTAGATGATCTTGTAGTACATGCTAATATATGATATATATATTTTACTGTAGTATATCATTTTTAGCATATACAAGATATGATGTACCACATATCATACATGATGACTACACACGTGTATATATATACATATATATATATGCATATATTTAACGACGCTGCGGATCCCAGCAGGACGGGGGAGGAGGCTTACGATGAAGTTCTGCAGGGTTTGTGTATGTGGCTCCAGCTGGGCTGAGGGTGTTCCAGGGTCTTTTTAAGGTGTTTCTGGGGTGCTCTAGACTCTACGAGCGTTCCAGTGCGTTTTGGGAGGTTTGTGGAGGCGGATGGTCAGGGGAGATGGTAAGGAATTGGATGAGCATGGGGAGGAGGATGAGGAGGGATATGACAGGGTCGAGAGGATGACTATGATAATACTGCTGGTGATGATGCTGCTGCTGACGATGACTATGCTGATGCTGAAGACGACGATGCCGATATCGATGCTGCTGATGATGCTGTTGCTGCTGCTGATGATGATGCTGATGCTGATGCTGGTGATGAGGCTGGTGCTGATGATCGTGATGCTGATGCTGATGCTGCTGCTGATGTTGATGAGGCTGATGATGATCACAACGAACACGAACATAGTGATGATGTCGACGCGGATGATGATTATGATGCTGCTGTTGCTGCTGTTGTTGCTGATGGTGATGGGATGATGACGTCGACCTTGATTTTTAGATGATTATTATGCTCATGATGATTATGTTGCTGATGTTGCTGAGGATGGCGATGAGGCTGATGGTACTGACAATGCTGATGATGCTGTTGATGACGATCCTGCTGATGATGATGGCGATGATGCTGATGATGATAATGCTGATGATGACGACGGTGATGATGATGCTGATGGTGGTGATGATGATTATGATGATGCTGTGCTTGATTGTAGGGATGCTGCTGATGATGATGATGATGATGATGATGGTGGTGGTGGCGGTGATGGTGTTGATGACCATGATGACGACAGCTATTGCTGATGCTAATGCTGATGCCGAGTATGAAGACCATGACGATGTTTGTTATGATGGTGATTGTGATGATGATGGTGGTGAGGATGATGATGCTGAAGACGATGATGAGGATGATGATGATGCTGATGGTGCTGATGATGGTGGCGGTTGCGGTGATGGTGATGCTGATGATGTTGATGATGCTGATTATGCTGATGATGATACCGATGATGCTGATATAGATGATGATGGTGATGATGCTGATGATGATGCTGCTGCTGCTGATGATGATGATGCTGACGATGGTGATGATGACGATAATGAGGATGATGATGCCGAGGATGATGATGAGGACGATGTTGATGATGATGCTAATGATGATACTTCTGCTGCTGCTGATGCTGATGATGAGGATGCCGCTGATGATGATGCAGATGCTGATGCTGACGATGATGATGCTAATGCCGATACTGTTGATGCTGCTGATGATGGTGATGATGCTGATGCTGATGCTGATGCTGCTGCTGCTGTTGATGCTGCTGATGATGATGATGATGATGATGATGATGATGTTGTTGTTGTTGCTGCTGCTGATGATGATGATGCTGCTGATTTTGATGATGACGGTGATGATGATGAGGAGGAGGAGGAGGAGAAGGAGGAGAAGGAGCAGAAGGACGCATGACAATCATACTACTAACACTAAGAAGGCGTATAGTCAGAAGACACATAATAATATCATTCGTAATAAAAGAGGAAGAGGAGGATGGATGAGGATGAGGATGATGATGATGATGATGATGATGATGATGATGATGATGATGATGATGAGGAGGAGGAGGAGGAGGAGGAGGAGGACGAGTTGGAGCAGGAGGAGGAGGGGGTGGAGGAGGGGGAGGAGGAAGGAGGGAGGAGCAGGAGGAGGAGGGGAGGAGGAGGAGGGTGTAGGAGGAGGAGGAGGAGGAGGAGGAGGGAGGAGGAGGGAGGAGGAGGAGGAGGAGGAGAGAGTTGGAGCAGGAGGAGGAGGGGGTGGAGGAGGGGGAGGAGGAGGAGGAGGAGGAGGAGGAGAGAGGAGGAGGAGGAGGAGGAGGAGGAGGAGGAGGAGGAGGAGGAGGAGGAGGAGGAGGAGGAGAGGAGGAGGAGAAGGGGGGGGGGGGGGGGGTAAGAAGGAGGATTTGAGGAGGAGGAGAACGTGGAGGAGCCCGCCGCCCCACCTCCTCCCTCCTCCCCCCGCCCCCCGTTGCGGTCGCTGGGTGGGTGGCGCAGGAGGGTGAAGCGGGGGGGACGGCGAGTGCAGGGTGCAGGCCAGCGACCGGGAGGAGTCCCCAAGGGCTTGACGACTCTCTTCCAGGAGACCTTCGGGGACAGAGCCAGACGAGTTATCAGAGGAGGAAGGGGTGCCCAGATACCTCTACCCTTTCCTCGTTTTTTCATTTTTGGGCCTCCTCGGAGGCCCTCGTCGCCACCGCTGGATTTGCTTCGAAATTCTGGTCAGACAGCACCCTCGGAGAGGTCCGGGGAGTAGCGGTATCGGTACCTTTTGGTTTCCTAAAATCAGTGCAAGGCGACGTTGTCCGACGTAGGCCCAAGAAAGTCGAGGTCTGCCCACAGATGTCTGGAGAAATTTGGACACGTCGCGGGAGACTGGTACGCGGGTCGAGGGACAGCACAAGTCGTCAAAGCCTTGACGAAGGAGGGCCGCCCAGAGTCCTCGACGACGGGGGGCCCGTTGGAGGATACCGGGTTGGAGGAGGAGGAGGATGGAAATGCTGGTGATGATGATGATGACGAGGAGGATGAGGAGGAGGAGGAGGAGGAGAAGGGCGAATGAGGACGAGGAGGAGGAGAAGGAAGACCAGTGAAAGCCCAATACGCATCAACGATGTCGCAAGACAGCCTCCCTCTAAGTTCTCTCCTCAGAGGTCCCTACAAACATTCATTTTGATTGGGGGAAGTGCCCCACTGGGAGACAGCCGTCTGAGAATCTTTAGCGGTGGCAGAACACAACTCCTGGGATTTCAACGCAGCGAATCAACGTGACTGTTGCGTCCTGACAATCCTGAATCGTGCCAGAAAGCCATCCATGGAACCTCAGCACCGCGAATCAAGGTGACTGTTGCGTTATGGCAATCCTAGATCGTGCCAGAACACCATCCCTGGGACTTTAACCATGATAATCCTTCAAACTGTTGCGAACTTTTAAGACGAACGTACGCGGCGCGAAGGCGAGGGCAACCTTTGAAAAGGAATCGTCCTCCATATTTGAAGCTGTTGCACGCTTTTAAAGCGAATGTGTGCGGCGCTAGGGCGAAACCAGCATTTCGAAAAGTGACCGCCCTCATCCTTGAAGCTGTTGCACACTTTCAAGGCGAATGTGCGCGGCGCTAAGGCGAGGGCTACATTTTGAAAAAGAGCCGCCATCCATCCTTGAGACTGTCGCAAACTTTCACGACGAATGTGCGCGGCTCTAAGACAAGAGCCACATTGAATGATGAAAACGGCCCGCCCCCCTTCCGTGAAGCTGTCGCACATGTCAAGCGTCAGGATCAGAAATCGTGAGGAAGTCTCAAGCGAATCGCCCGGCCCGCCCTACTAGCACGTCTGGGGGCGCGACAGGGAGGAGTTATGTAAAAGGAAAAGGCGTGGAGGATGTGGGGGGGATGGAGAGTAATGATGAGGATGATGATGAGGATGAGGAGGAGGAGGAAGAGGAGGAGGAGGAGGAGGAGGAGGAGGAGGAGTGGAGTTACGGATATTGCGACTGTGTCGGTTATTGACTGACTGACTTAGAACCTCGACTCAGCATTGGCTCTCCTGGCCTTCTCAGAAGAACTGTAGGCCTTTGGCCATTTTCCGTCAGAGATATTCTTAAGATCATCGACGCGATTACCCGTGGCAGGTCCAAGGCATGTGCCCCCGAAGTTCGTAAGCTGCCACACCTGCCACAAAACCAGACCCAGCCCCGAGTGAAACTTTAGTTGGTGACTGTTATGAGCCCATTCCCCACGTATGTGCACTCGACGCCCATGGGGGAGGTTGAGAATGACACCATTGATCGGCCTCGAGAGGAAAACGGGGCGCATCCAGCCAGTTCCGACGAGCCGCCTGGGAGGCCGAGCCTATGCACTGCAAACAAGAATCACTTCTCCCAGAGAGAGATAGAGAGAGAGAGAGAGAGAGAGAGAGAGAGATAGAGAGAGAGAGAGAGAGTGCTGGGTAGAAGAGGTCGCACGCACCCTGGCAGGGCGCCGAATGTTTAAGACGAGCGTGCGCGGCGCTCATGTGAGAGCCACATTTTGAAAACGGTCCGCCCTCCATCCGTGAAGGTTTTGCGAATGTTTGAAGACGAGTGCCCACGGCGCCAAGGCGAGAGCCGTATGTTGAAAACGGGCCGCCCTCCATCCGTGAAGCTTCTGCAGATGTTTAAGACGAGTGTGCGCGGTGCTAAGGCGAGATTACATTTTGAAAGCGACCCGCCCTCCATCCGTAAAGCTGTTGCAGAACTTAAGCTGCATAATCATGTGTGGTGAAGAAGTCTCAGGCGAAACGCCTGGCCCGCCGTTTCGACCAGCTTCGGGGTGCGACAGGGAGGTTTTATTCCGTAAGGGCTTCGCCCCCTGCCGCCGGCCCTCTCTCTCGGATAATGGGTAATGCAAGAGTGAAATCATGAGGCCTTGGCGCCGCTGTGAAGCAGCGTCGGGAGTTCACGCGAAGACGATGAGTAATCGGCACGGCAAATTGAGATTCTGATGATATTGTTGACTTCGGGGTCGCACATACAGTGTAATTTACACAGATTTATGGCTTCGGAGACGCGAGTATTACGTAATATACAAAGGTTTATGGCTTCGGACACGCGATTATTGCGTACTTTACGAGGGATTATGGCTTCGGTGTCGCAACTATTGCGTCATTTACGCAGGTTTATGGCTTCGGAGACGCGAATATGGAATAATTTGCGACGGTTTTCCGTTTCGGGGACGCGAATATAGCATAGTTTGACAGGGTTTATGGTTTCGGGGACGTGAATATTCAGTAATTTTCAATGGTTTATGGCATCGGGAACGCAAGCACCGTGTAATTTACGAAGGTTCATGGCTTCGGAGACGCGAGTCTATCAGGGCTCGTTTCGATTCCTCCGATTCGATTCGATTCGACTTCGATGGCTTCCGATTTCGATTCGATTCGATTTGGGATTCCGATTTGGGCTCCGATTTCTCATTGCAGGCATACTAGCCTCCCGATTTCCGCCGATTCGACGTTTCCCGACTCGGCTGCCGATTTCCGCCGATCCGATTCATTTCGATCGCCGATCCGATTTATCGATTCGATTCTGGGTGCGCTTGGTCTATGATAACTTACAAGGGTTTATGGTTTCGGGGGGCACGAATATGGAGTATTTTGCGAGCGTTTGTGGCTTCGGAGACGCAAGTATAGGGTACTTTACAAGGGTTTATGGCTTCGGGGGGCACGAATATGGAGTATTTTGCGAGGGTTTCTGGTTTCGGGGGCGCGAATCTTGTTTAATTCAAGAGGGTTTGTGGCCTCGGGGACACGAATATTGTGTAATGTACGAGGGTTTATGGCCTTGGGGCGCGAATTTCAAGTACTTTTATGTGTCTCACGCCCCCCCCAGAAATTCTGAGACCCCTCCCAGGAGGTGCCAACCAGGATGCTTTTCGGCTCCCCCCCTCGCGCGGTCTACAACAAGGAACAGTAAGCAACAAGAAACATAACTGTAACAGTGGAAATTGGAAACTGGAACCTGGAACCGGTGCATGGAACAGCAAACCCTCAGCCTACAGCCTCGCGGCCCCACAAGGGGGCCGGCGGATTTGCAAGGCAGAGGGATGGAGAAGGAGAAGAAGGGGAGCGAGAAGGAGAAGGAGGAGGAGGAGGAGGAGGAGGAGGAGGAGGAGGAGGATAAGTGTAATACACATATTGTATGTAGCTGCGGCCTTTTGTACCTTCGTGGTTGCGTGGGCGGGCCTGTCCTGTTTCATTTCACCGTTGTCATGGAGTTCGTCGCCTGGGTGGGGTCGCTCTTCTGAGGGTATCTTTCAGTTTCGGCCCGAGGGACGCTGTCACTGAGGCTCCAGAGGCTCCAGAGGAGGAGAACAAGGAGGATAACAAGAAACAGGATTAGGATGATAATGACGATGATGATGCTGATGATGATGATGCTGCTGCTGATGATGCTCATGATGCTGATGCTGATGATGATGATGATGATGATGATGATGATGATGACGATGATGATGATGATGATGATGATGATGATGATGCTGATGCTGATGATGATGATGATGATGATGATGATGATGAATCTGATGAGGAGGATGAGGGGGATGGTGATGATGATGAGGAGGAGGTGGATGAGGATGAAGATGACGTTGAGGATGAGGATGATGAGGAGGATGAGGAGGCGGATGGTAATGATGTGGGGGAGGGAGCAGCAGGAAGAGCCCCGCCCCCTCCTCCCTTGCCCCTCGGGGAGGGCGGCAGGGCGAAAGAGAGGGCCGACGGTCGGGAGAAGGGCCGCCCGGAGGCCTCGACGACAGAGGGCTCGTCTCCGGGAGAGCCAGACGACATCACCCCCGAGGCCAGGAGGGGAAAAGCCTCTTCAGGGGCAACGACGGGGGGGGGATATACATACATATGTGTATGTATGTGTGTAAATATATATAAATATGTATATATATATATATATGTATATATATATATATATATATATATATATCTATATACAGATAGATAGAACTTGCTGGATGGTTTTCGGAATGCCAGGTCTCTCATCCGGCCTCGTCTCGACTATCTCTGTTAACTTTTGCCTTAAGATCGCCTGGCGGCGATCGGTTCGGGCGCCACGACGAGCCACTCCGAGGTTGCCGCCTCCGCGCGATCAGCCCTCCTCGCGAGCTCGGCGCTGCTGCTCTGGAGCCAGGCGGGGTGGCATCTGGCGACCTGGGCTGCGGGGCGCTACGGGCCCGAGGCGGCGCGGGCGCTGTCTGTCGCGGGGGCGCGAGGCGTCGCCGCGCTGGGCGAGGCCGCCCAGGCCGCCGCGGGCTGGGGCTGGCGGGCCCTGCACGCGGCCGCGACCCTCGTGAGCTCCCTGCTTGCTCTCGCCTGGGAGCAACGCGGGTGGCTGGCGCGGGGGGCCCGTGCCAGCTCGTCACGCTGCCGCGCGGCGCTGGAGGCCACCCGGGCCTTGGGCGCGCGGGCGGCCGGAGGGCGGCCCGTCGGGCCGAGTGCGCACGCGCTCGCGAGCTCGCAGCCGCTTCAACCGCTCTCGAGTACGCTTTGGTGGAGATGGCGCTGGCCGGCGGCGTGGCCGTGGGAGCGGCCGACCCTTGCTGGGTGCTGCTCTCCCGCAGCGGCGAGTGGGACGAGGTCCTGGTCTTCGGGCAGGTGCGCGGCGCGGACTACAGCCTGGCCCTGACGACGGACGCGACGGGCCTCACGTTCGTCTGGGTGCTAGTGCGGCTGCTGCCAGGGCACTTCCGCGCCGTGGTCGTGCCTGGCGGGTGGGCCCCCCGCACGCCGCCTTTCGGCATCGCGGGGGCCCTGGCCAACTGGGTCTGCGAGCCGCCGCACGCCGCGGTCCAGTGGGACCCGAGCGTGGCCGAGCTCGCCGCGCTGCGCCTGGAGGCCCAGGGCGTGGACGCGGCCCTGCCGACCATCGCGCTGGCGCCGGGGGTGATCTTCGACGCGGGCTCGCAGGCGGCGGCGATCCCCGCCTTCGTGCCGGTGGGGGGCCCCCTGCCGGCGGTGGGGGGCGGCGCCGTGGTGCCGGCTGCGGCGGCGGTCGCGGGGGCGGCAGCAGCGGCCCTGCCCGCGGGCGCGGTTGCGCTACTCGCCGCGGGCGCGGCGGGACCCGCGGCTGCCGCGGGTCTGGGCTTCGCCACAGTGGGAGTCCCCGACGGAGCGGCGGCGGAGGCTCCAGCAGCGGGAGGCCTGGGCGCGATCCAGGGCCAGCTGCAGACGGAGGCAGCAAGGGCGGCAAGTACGACAAGAAGGACAAGAAGTCCGACTCCAAGAAGAAGAATCACAAGAAAAAGAAGAGGTCCGACTCCAGCGGCTCGTCGAGCTCGAGCGCGAGCAGCTCGTCGAGCAGCAGTGCCTACCTTCGGTGGCGCGGGCCCAAGGCCAAGAGCCGTCGAGTCGACCCCGCGCAGGAGCGCAAGCTGCAGACCGTCAAGTTCAAGGCGAAGGGCGACCTCTTGGCGTTCGCGGCCAAGCATCCAGGGGCGCTGTCGGGCTACTTCCTGGCGATGGTGCACCGCAAGCTGAGCCGCGGGCGCTTGACGGAGACCAAGCAGCTGCGGCACGCGTCGGTGACGACGTGGGCTCAGGCGCACTCGGGGCTGAACGAGCTGCGCGACCAGCGCGAGGTGCAGACGCTGGCTCTCGTCATGGACCTGATCAACACCCAGGACTTGGCGACGGCGATGGACGTGCTGGCGCAGCGCATCATCGCGATCCAGCGGGCCAAGGCCAAGGGGGGCTCCTGGGAGAAGGCGGAGGCCGCGGAGTTGCTGGCGGGGACGGGGGGCGGGGTCGCTGCAGGCGGCCTCTTGAAGCTCACCATGTGACCTGGTGGCGGAGGGCGCGGCAGAGGTGGCTGCGCCGCGGGGGCCAGGAGTGCACGCTGGCTTCCGTCTTGGTCGGTCTCGGCGACTGGCTGAGCTTCGCGGGTGGTACCCTGGGGCTACCCCTACGTCGTGGACACTTCGTTCGGCCTCGAGTCGTGGATTTCGGGAAGTCTTCGCCAGTGGTCTTCCCAGTCCCGCTGCTACGGCGTGGTGATGCTGAGCTCGCAAAGTTCGGGCGCAAGCAGCAGGGCGCAGTTTTTGGTTTGGGCAAACATGTGCATCGTCGCGCCCAGCGATCTGTACGACGGGGGCGGCGACTACGCCATGGCGCCGACGCAGGCCCAGCGACGTGTGCAAGGGCGCATGCTGATGGGCGTCTCTCGCTTCCTTGCGGCCGAGTTGGTTGGCCGGAGGCGGCGTCAATTCAAGGGGTCTTGCGCCACTCCGACGGCTACGAGCCGTCCAGGTGCGTCGCGGAGCCCCTCGGCGAGCGTGGCGGAGTTTCGCGACCGCGCCGCCGTCGTCGACCTGGCTGGGCTGCTGGGCGAACACTTCCCTGGGCTTGCAGGTTCGCTGCCCCCGCTCGCTGCTTCTGAGCGTGGATCGGCGGCCCGCCAGGCTCAAGAGACCTCGCGCGCTGGTGGGGCCCACCTACCCGAGCCTTGTGGCGCGCAGCGTGGCGGCAGGCCTGCAGGGGTACGGCTCCAAGAAGAGGGCGCGCAAACATCGTGGCGTTGCTCTCGTTGCTGGGGCCCTCGGCGTGAAGAAGTCGGACACGGAGCAGCGGGTGATCTCGGACCTGCCAGTGGACCAGCTGCTCGATCCTGACGTTCTTCTTCGGCCGACCTTCGCATGCCCACCGCGGCTCCGCGTCGTCGAGGCGCTGCCTGGCACGCGGGTCAAGCTCTGGAAGCGAGACCTGCGCCACTACTTTCACTAGTTGGCGATCGGCAAGGCTTGGCGGAAGTGCATGGCCCATCCGCCGGTCCCAGACCCGCGTGGGGGAGGGGCCAAGGTCTTCCCGTTCCACCACGCCACGCCGATGGGCTTCGCGCCGTCGGCGGGCTGGGCGCAGGCGGCGTCCGACACCGCGTTCCTGAAGGCAGGGCTGCCGCAGGAGCGCAGGGTCACGTTCGACAAGACCGGCCCCACCGAGCTGCCGCTCTGGGGGTCCATCGTCGACGACCTCTGGGCTCTGGATGAGCGCTCTGCGGGCGACCGCGCGCGGAGCCAGGCCGCCTTCTGGATGACCAAGGCCGAGCGCGCCTGGGACCGCATGGGCGTGCCAGTGCGTCACGGCAAGTCTGTGGACGGCGGCGGCGGCGAGTTCCAGGGCACCGAAGTTCACCCGACGGAGCACTTGCTCGGTGCCACCCGCCGCCGCCGCCTGGACCTCTTCGCGGCTGCCCTCGCGCTCCTGGGCCAGCAGCTGGCCTACCGCAAGGATGTGGAGCGCCTGGTTAGCAAGCGCGGCTTCTGTCAGAGTTCTCGGCCCTGCCTGCGGTCAACTTTTTCTCAGGTCTATGCGTGGCTGGAGCGCCTTCCGCTGCAGGGGCGCAAGCCAGTGGCGTGGTGCCCGTCGGCGTGGCACGAGGTGCTGGTGTCGGCCATCCTGCTGCAGTTCGCAGAGCAGGACCTGGATGCGGGCTGGTGCCCCCGCGTGGAGTGCACGGACGCCGCGCCAGGGGGGCATGGCCAGGCCTGGGCGCCGCTGCCGCTGGACTCGGTGCAGCACGTCGCCAGGTGGGCCGACCACCGCGCGCCCTGCACCGCGCTCGGCGACGGCTTCGGCGTCGACGTAGACGTCGAGGGCCGCTGCAGCCTGGCCCGCGTCACGCCGCCGCCAGTGGGGCACTGGTTCAAGGTGGGCAGGCCGGGCGGCTACGAGCGCGTCGCGCTCGAGGAGGCGCGCGCCAAGCTGTGGGGCATGGAGGCCCGACTGCATCGGCCCTCTGAGCTGGGGCAGTGAGTTCTGCATGCTCGTGATAGCGTCCCCTGCGAGGGCGCCTTCATCAAGGGGCGCAGTGCCAGCCGCAGGCTCAACCGGCGCTGCCGCCGCGGGGCGGCCATCGAGCTGGCAGGGGGGTTCTCGCGCTTCCATTTCTGGATCTCGACGGGCAAGAACCCTGCCGACGAGCCCAGCGGCTGGCATGGGTCGCGCCAGGCGCGCGGCGGCGGGCGCAAGCCGCCTCAGCCGCTGCCCCGCCAGGAGGTGATCCCGCTGGCGCCCGCAGGCTGGGCATCCCGCGAGAAGCTCTTCCTGCGCTTCTGCTCCGGGCTGAGGCGCGAGGGCGACTTGTGCGAGATGGTCGAGCAGGAGGCGCGGGAGGCTGGCCTGGTGGTGAAGGCGCTGGCCTACGACCCCGTGGTGGACCCCGCCCACGACCTGACGTCGCCCGCGCTGGTGCGCGAGCTGAGGGGCCTGTGCAGCAGCGGCGACGTGATGGGCTCCTTCGCGGGGCCGCCTTGCTCGACCGTCAGCCGCGCCAGGCATCGCGTCCTGCGCCGCGGCCCGCGCCCGTTGCGCTCTCGAGACGAGCTGCTCTTGCCCCTGCCTGGACTGTCAGAGACCGAGCGCCAGGCGTGCGCGCTGGGAACGCACCTCTTCCTCCTCTGCCTCGAGTTGTTCACCAGAGTTCATCTCAGAGGGGGCTGGGCAGGGCAGGGGCATCCTCAGGATCCAGGCCGTCACCCCTTCCCGTCTTTTTGAAATGCTCAGGAGGTGGTGGAGTGGATCTCGGAGTTCGGGTTGCACGTCGTCTCGTTCGATCGGTGTCGGCATGGATCGATCGATGTCTCAGAAGCCCACGTCCGTCGTCACCAATGACGCCAGGGCCGTTGATGCTTTGGGGCTTCGCTGCAATCATCCGCACCGTCATAAGGGTATCTATGGCCTGGCCCCTGGGGGAGGCTTCGTCACCGCTCAGCTGGCTCGTTATCTTCCGCAGCTGTGCCGGGCTCTTGCTCGCTTGGCGGTCGGCGCGCTCGTCATCCATCAACGAGACCAGAGCCATGGCCGACGACCATGGCAGGCGCCGTGGGCGCATCATTACCTTCTTGATGAGTGCGCTGAAGCCGGTGGCGACCGACAGGTACGCCGCCGCACTGTGCGCTTTCAGCTCTGACCTGGAGGCGCTGGGCTACGGCATCCACGAGCTCTCTGAGGAAGAGCTCGACTGGTTCCTGGCTGAACGTGTGGTGGACTTGTTCGAGGAGACTGGCGGGGTGGAAGGGCTCGGGGCGGCCTCGACTCTGCTGGCTGCTTTCGCGAAGGCGAACCCTCGGCACCACTGCCGCGCGGCCTGGAAGGCGCCGGATGTCTGGCGCACCCGGAGGCCGCCTCTGCAGGCGCCCGCGCTGCCAGCGGTGCTGGCGCTGGGCATCGTGAACTGGCTCGTCTTGGCCAGGGAGTGTGGCTGCGCGGCCGCCGTGCTGCTGTGCTTCGCGGGCCTTCTGCGGGCGTCCGAGGCGCTCTCGCTGGGCGGCTCGACCTGGATCAGGGCCACGTCCGGCTACGTGGCGCTGCTCGGCCGCGCCAAGAGGGGGGCAGAGCAGAAGGTCCTGTTCGAGGAGCCGTCCACAGTCAACCGGCCGGACCACTACATGTTGTGTTTTCCCGCCAAGGCGGGGCAGAAGTTGTGTCCGATCTCGTGCCCTCGGCTCCAGCGGTGGCCCCAACAGGCGGCGGGCGCGTTGGGCTTGGGCGCCGTGCACTGGACGTCCCACGGGCTGCGCCGAGGCGGAGCCACCGAGCTGCTGGCGCGGGGAATCCCGCTGGCAGACATCGTGCACTTCGGGCGGTGGCTCTCGGAGAGATCGGCGCGCGAGTATCTGTGTCGTGGGGGGGTGGGCCTTGCTCGTTTGCGTGTGGAAATTTCTAGCTCTGCTTGGTCTCTTGCCTACAGATACTGTTCAGTTGGAGCCCAGGTGTGGGCTGTAGTGTGATATCAGTGTGCCTTTTTCTTTTCTGATTGTTGTTTCAATTGGCCTGCGCAAGCTTGCTTGATTCCGGCATTGGCGAGGCATTGGTCTGCGCGAGCATGCTTGATTCGGTCGCGGCCGCATCGCACCTCTGAACAAAGTCAGGGATGCCTTGCGCCGTGTCTTTATTCCAGTACGCTTCGCGTGCGCCCTCCCCTGATAAAAGGGTCGGAGAGTTGGTTGTAGGTGACGTTCAGAAATAGATGGAGCTTGCTGGGTGGTTTTCGGAATGCCAGGTCTCTCATCCAGCCTCGTCTCGACTATCTCTGTTAACTTTTGGCCCCGCTGCGCTCCCACCCACCCGTGGTGGTCACCGTGCAACGATGTGGAGTGCGCGGGCCACCCGTCGCTCTTCCTGGCGAGGCATTGGCCTGCGCAAGCTTGCTTGAGTCGGTCGCGGCCGCATCGCACTTTTCAGCAAAGTCAGGGATGCCTTGCACCGTGTCTTTATTCCAGTACGCTTCGCGTGCGCCCTCCCCTGATAAAAGGGTCGGAGAGTTGGTTGTAGGTGACGTTTGGATATATATATATATATATATATATATATATATATATATATATAAAATATACAAGACTGCAGTGGCGCTTCGCGCCATGCACCTTGGTCCTTGAAATTTGGTATGCAGGCGGAATAGCAGGAAGGTCGTGCCGACAATTTAGAGATAATTCCTTGTTGCCTTTTCCGGCACCGCCGCTATAATAATGTTATTCGTGATCCTTCCTCCATGTTTATTTTTCTTTATTTTCGCCGTACCCTGCGCAGTCTCCCCATCCTCCTCAGCTCTTTTTTGCGGAGGCTCCTCCTTGGAGAGCCTCTGGGGGCCTCGCAAAAGTTGTATCAGGCTTTCTTAAGGCTTTCTGAAGCCTCCTGGGCGTATTCTGGGGGCCTCTGGGGACTTCCTCGGGCCACCCTGCCTCCAACCGCGGTCTCTCTGAACGACTGGGTCACGATTTGGAATGCTTCGGAGGGTGTCTTGGGGCCATCTTGGGCCGCTATGGGGCTCTCTCAGGGCCGTCTTGGACCCGTGTTGTGCCGTTTTGGGGCTCTCTTGGACTGTCTGGAAGCCCTTTCGGATGGTTGTGGGGCGATGTTGGAGCCTCCCAGGCGGCTTCGGACGCCCAGAAGACCGCCGTCTTGGAGCGTCGGGTAGCCGAAAAGAGGAACACCCCAACATTCAGCAAAAACCATCAGAACATGAAAAATTTGTGCCTCTTGGGGCGTTCTTGGGAGTGCTCTTGGAGGCCTCTTTGGGGCCGTCCTGGAGGACTTTTGGGCCATCTTGAGGTCATGTCGGTCACTCTTGGAGCGCTCTCGTGCTGTCTTGGGGGTCTCTGGGACGTCACCGATGACCCCCCTGATCGCCGTAGGCGTGCTGGGAAGGCTTGGCAAAACGCCCTGCGGGGCCCAGGGGGGCGCTTCGAGGCCCGTCCGGAGGGTCCCAAAGCCCAGATCCCCGGGTTTTTTTTTTTTTTTTTTTTTTTTTTTTTTTTTTTTTGTGGGGGGGGACGGTTTTTTCCCCCCGCCCGAGCTGGTGAAAATATAGGAGGAGGAATACATACATACATACATACATACATACATACATACATACATATCCATATATTTATATATATATATATATATATATGTATCTACATATATACTCATAAACATATCTGTATATCTAGGCCTAGGGGGGAAAGAGAGCGCGCTCGTGGCACGGGGAGGGGGGGGGTAGCTTCGGAACGCGAAGGAAAGGAAGGGGGGGGAGCTTCCGAGGGGCGGAACAAAAAGGAGGGGGGGGGGCTTCTGGCAAGGCAGGTCGTCCACTGGGGTGGGGGGGTGGGGGGGGTAGCCAAGGGGGGATCTCCCCCTTTGGGAGTGCGCTACGGGCGTGGCGTGCTCTCATAGTGTTGTGGAGGACGAGCAATGGAGAGGAAGCATGCTGCCAAATACTCTCCAGATGTCAAAGAAATTTTTCAAACCTGGTTTAAATATGTAAAGACATGTTTGAAACATTTTTAGAACATGTTTTTACACATGTTAAGCACATTTTTTATTCAATGATAGGATTGTTAGAGTGTCCATTGTCGTGGCATCCACAATCATAGTGGGGGATGTATGGACCACCAGTCGCCCATTGATCTTCGATAGGCGTTTGATAGCCCCACCCCGCCCAGGAGCGTGCGGATTCGCCATAGGGGGGCCATCGCCGACATATCGGCGATGTATCGCCGATTCCAGGTCGTTTCCCCCCTGTGCCAGTCCCCCCCTATCGTTGCCCCTCAACTCTGCACCTCCAGGCCTCCCAAGTGGGGCCAGCCAGGGTAATGAGGCGGTTGTCAGAGGATCGCGCCGCGTCGGCGGTGCATCTGCGATGCAGCTCGATGTGGAGCCCGACTTTCTCCACGCCGACGGCGCCAGTGCATCGCCGATGCATCGCCGACGCATCGCCGGTGTATCGCCGATGCATCGCTGATGCGGCGCGATCCTGCGGCCTCTATCTGCTCGGACCCCACTCGGGAGGCCCCGACGCTTGGCAACAGGACGGGGTGGGTGGGCAGGCCCCTCAGTGTTGCCGTCTCGTCGGCAGCCCGTGTGGCTCAAATGGCCAGGTGGCGGGCGCCACTCCCCGGTGACGATCGTGTGGGCTGGCCCTCCGGACCCAGACCCCCGACGTAATGATTTTTTCATGACGTCGACCCCCGGAGGTCTGGACCCTTTCCCAATGACCGGCTTTGCATCCTGAGTCGTTTTTTGACGCTCCCGAGGCCCGGTGAGGGCCCCCGGAGGCCGAAAATCAGGAAAAACACCCCGTCGTGATTTTTTCATGACTCGAGGGGGTCTGGGGACCGAGAGCCTGCACGGCAGCGCGAGTGCAGCGGGCTCCCGGCAGCCCCTCCTCTCGAGGGCCTCCGGCACCCCGGCTGCTCCAAGAGCCCCTCTGCGGGGGAGGCCTCGCGCGCTGCCGCCCGGAGGCCCCCGCCGCCGAGCCCCGCGCGGGGGGCCGGGGCCCCGCGCGGCGCCTGGCCTCCGAAAACAGGCGCGGGGATGGGGGGCCACATGCGGACCCTGCCCCTGCCCCCCAGACCCCCTCGAGTCATGAAAAAGTCACGACGGGGCGTTTTTCCCGATTTTCGGCCTCCGGGGGCCCTCCCCGGGCCTCGGGAGCGGCAGAAAACGACTCAGGATGCAGAGCCGGTCATGAGGACAGGGTCCGGACCTCCGGGGGTCGACGTCATGAAAAAATCATGACGTCGGGGGTCTGGGCCCCCCACGATTTCTGAGGGGGAGGGTGGGGTACACCTTAGGCGATGCTTAAGAAAACCTAAAGTTTCGGCCAGAGTCTCGATTATTCTTAACTTTTGAATGTAAATCCCAAGATTTTGATAGAAGTTCTGGGTTTTAGTCAATTTCTGAGACTATGAATTTCTTAACCCATGATTTCTTAAGCATTTCGCAGGGGGTAGGGTTCGCATGTGCCCCCCCCTAGGGGGCCAGCGCATCGGCTCGGGGGGCGTCAGGGGCGCCCCCCTGAGGGCCTGAGGACTTTTTCCCTCCTGGCGTGTCGCCAGTTCCGCCTGTCGAGGGGGCTGCTGCAACCGCTTGCTGGAATCAGGAGGGGAACAAAGACACAGACACAAGTAATCGTCGATTCCCAAGAAAATATGGGACAATATTGGAAGTGGGGGGGGAAGACGAAAACCCAGAAAATATGTGAAGATATGGGGAATCCTGTTATTTGTGTGTACTTATTTGTGGGTCCAGGGCCCCTTCATGGAAGTCCGACCGACCCACCGAGGAGCAACCCGGGCGTGCTCGTGGCCCCCTACTAAGAAGCGGAGGGTTTGAGGGTGACCAGGACTGATAGCGCTCCCGCGAAGATTGCAGACCTGGGACAAAGCATTCTCCATTCTTCGTTTTTCCCTCCTGGCGTTTCTCGGAGGTCGATAGACCTCCTACCCTGACACGTCGATTAAGGAATTGGCCGTTTTCGGTTTGCGAGAGGGCGTCGCGGCCGTCATTTTTGCGGGTCTAGGTCCGTCGGTTTCGGTCCCAGGCCGTTTTCATTAAGGGGAGGTTTACCAAAGGGAAGTTTGTCCACCGCCGAGTTTCGCGGGCATAACAGCCGCTGTCATGCAGTACAGTGTTCCAGGGTGGTGGCGGCTTCAGTTTCCTGTCCGGGCGTGGATGGGGCGGCTCTCCCTTTCGTCTGGGGGGGGGGTCCGGCTCCTGGAGGCCATCGCGGTTCCCTAAGATGGGAAGTGGTGAGGTGAGCGGAGCACGTTTCCCTGTGTTTAGTCCTCGGCACGGGCGCGGCCCAGGTTAGGGGTTCGCATGTGGCCCCCTACAGGTGGCCGGAAAAGGTTTCCCTGGCTCTGGCCTTCATGGTCCCGCTGGGCGGGGCAGCGGCCTCTCAGGGCCCCCCCCCCCCGGACGCAGGGTGGCAGGGGAAGGCCCCGTCGCCGTGATCTGCTGGCCCGGTGGCCACCTGGGCTCAAGCCACTCTCCTCGCACCTCGCCATGCTTCCCCTCCCTCCCAGGCCCTGGGAGAGAGAGAGAGGGAGAGAGAGAGAGAGGCATGCTCAGGGGCAACGATCGGGGGGGATAGGCATAGGGGGGGATGCATCGGCACGCAATCGCACAATGATCGCCGAGAGGGGCCCGATGGCCCCAACCTGCCCAGGAATGTGCGGATTCGCTATCAGGGGCCTACCGCCGATCTGCCGTCCATTTATCGCCGATTCCTGGTCGATGCATCCCCGCCTATGCCAGTCCCCCCCGTATCGTTGCCCCTCACATGTGGGCGTGTCTGGGTGCGGACGGGCGGTTTCTCGGCGTGGGGGGGTTGGGCGGAACTGCCTCGAGGCACCCCTCGCCTCTCCTCTGTCGTCCACTGCGCGGGGGGACGATGGGGGGGGGGGGGCGGCGTGGGCGTGTCTGGGTGCGGGTGGGCGGTTTCTCGGCGGGGGGGGGGTGGCGGAATTGCCTTGGGGCATCCCTCGCCTCCCTTCTGTCGTCCACTACGCGGGGGGACGAGGAGGGGGGCGGCGTGAGCGTGTCTGGGTGCGGGTGGGCGGTTTCTCGGCGTGGGGGGGTTGGGCGGAACTGCCTTGCGAGGAGGGCCGCCTGGCGGGGCGTTTCTCCACCAGCCCATGCCTGCCGAAGGGCGGCCCACCCGAGGCAGGTGCTGGACGGGTCCCATATTCGGGCTTCTGGCAGGACTTCGTGCCAGAAGCCCCGATCTTGTGCTCGACGGCGTCTCTGGCACACACTGCAGGGCTTCCCTCCAAATGCGCGAGGAGAGGCCCTGGAGAGCTTGTGCCAGACGGCCGCCTCAGCAGTGTGGTGATCCAGGGCCAGAAGAGTCTCCCGCATCAGGGGGGGGGCGGGGCGCCCGTGCCTGCCCGGGGCCGGCAGCCGTTGCGCTCGAGGCGTCCTCGCGGTGTGCTCGGGGCCCTGTGCTCTCGCCCGAAGGCCAGCTGCGTGCGGTCTGGGCGGCCGCGATCCCAGATTTCGTAATAAAGGGAGGGGGGTCTCATTTCGGGGGGGGTCTCTTCCAGGCTATCTTGGAGGGCCTGGGGGGTCTGGGGACGATGTTTTGGCGGGTTCTCCCACGGGGGAGGTCTGAAATGGCTTGTCTTGGAGGGTCCAGACCCCCTCCCTTTTATTACGAAATCTGGAGTACACCCTAGTGCACGTGGCAGTGCCCTCGCCTCTTTCCCCGGCTGCACCTTTTCGTTCTCAGGGTTTCTTGGCCACGTGTCTCCTGTTCCTCGGCCCGCCCTTTCGCTTTCGGGGCTATCAGGGTGCGTTGCTAGGGCAATGTCAAATCTACTTGCGGGGACCAAACCAGGCAAGTCGAGGTAAATACATCTAGATCGAGGTCAATGCAGATAGATCGATGTAATTCCAGAGATCTTGGACGCTCTGGCGCGAGTCGAAGGAAGCAGAAGTCGTTAAGCCCCTCAGGAGAAGGGGTTGAGTGCTGCGGGATTTGGGCATCATGGCCAGGGGCATGAGTTATTCTCGATTTCATGGCCCCCTCCCCTTCTTTCAATACGTTCCCAGGCGTGGAGGCTTTGCGGTCCGACTCGCCATGAAGCAAAGGGATCCTGAAGCAAACGGGTCCCGATGTTTTTCACAATTTTCGTGCTCCCAAGGCTTTCTCAGGGCCCCCGGACCGTCAGAAAACGGCTCGGGACGAGCGCTGGCCGTGGGGAGGGCCCCCAGGGGTCCAGGACCCGTTTCCCTGAGGACCCGCGTCCGTCATGCTAACAGACGGGTCTGGGATGAGGTCCGTTTTCACCACCCACCAAACCAGCCCAACCCAACCCGAAGGCTTCAATTTGCCCTCCATTTCCAGTGCGTGCGTGTGTGTGTGTGTGTGTGTGTGTGTGTGTGTGTGTGTGTGTGTGTGTTTGTGTGTGTGTGTGTGGGGGGTCGGGGAACAATGAAAAAAAACATGGAACCCATACCCCCCCCAAACCCGAAATCGGGATCTTCGGCTTAGGTTGGGGTGGTCCAGTGGGTAGTCACATTTTGGTCTCGAGAGGGGCTCGATGCTCCCTGGGTCCTTCCATCGGTTTTCCACCAGCGCTCCTGGTGCACTTAGGCGCAGCGCAACTTGGTGGGGCCTCCAAGGGGGTATCGCTCCTTACCCACGTCCATTTATGGTAACAGTTCGGCTGTCGCGTGGGGAGTTTTGAGGTCCCAGGCGTGCCTCAGGCTGCGCCTTTGGGGCCTTCAGCTGGGCTGGGGTGACAGATTTCGTCCTTTGGCGAACAGCGAGACCCATGAGGACAAAACAGACTTTGGCTGTGCGACCCATCACGCCGCGCTGGCGCGGTGGCGACCCCGGCCAAGGGCGTTCGAGGTCAAGCGCCGCCGGTCGCCCAGACTCGGCCGATCTTGAACGATCTGCGCCGCCAGACAATCGGGGGCGGCAAAGAGCGGGGTGATGACTAGGGGGGGGTGGATCTCATGGCGCGGGCCATGATAGTTCTCCAGATCTCATGGCGCCTCTTCTTATTTAATCGCTTCGCTCATGCCGCCGGCCCTGGAGCCCTCTTTAGGGCCTCTTGGGGGCCTCTTGGGGACCTCTTGGGAGTCTCTTGGGGCTCCTTGGCGGCGTTTTGGAGGCCCCCAGGGCCTCTTGGGGGGCTCTTGGGGGTAGTCGATTGCGGCTCCCCCCTCGGAGGCCACGATCCTCGTGAGGGGTGTCGAAAAATACCCTCCCCTGGAGTGGTCTGGTGGCTTCTCCCGGGCTTCTCTCGGG
>CAUYUJ010016434.1:7500-17500 GCA_963575745.1 Prorocentrum cordatum | reverse complement strand
AGTGCCACCGTCCACATGCGTCCCCACTCAGTACAGCGATTCGGGGCCTATAGGGAGCTCCACCGAAGGCCCCAATGCCACCGTCCACATGCGTCCCCCCCACTCAGTACAGCGTTTCGTGGCCCCATAGGGAGCTCCACCGAAGGCCCCAGTGCCACCGTCCACATTGGCGTCCCCCCCACTCAGTACAGAGTTTTCGTTGGCCCCTAATAGGGAACTCCACCGAAGGCCCCAGTGCCACCGTACACATGCGTCCCCCACTGAGTACAGGTTTCGTGGTGGCCCCATAGGAGGCTCACCGAAAACCGAACGGCCCAGTGCCACCGTCCACTGCGTCCCCCCCTTCAGTACACGATTAGTGGCCCCATTAGGAAGCTCCACCGATAGGCCCCAGTGCCAACGTCAAATTGGTCCCCCACTCCAGACAGCGTTTCGTGGCCCATAGGGAGCTCCACCGAAGGCCCCAGGGCCACAGTCACATTCGCGTCCCCCACCACTGAGTACAGGTTTCGTGGCCCCATAGGGAGCTCCACCAAGGCCCAATGCCACCGTCCACATGCGTCCCCCCACGTCAGTACAGCGATGCGTGGCCCCATAGGGAGCTCCACCGAAGGCCCCAGTGCCACCGTCCACATGCGTCCCCCCCACTCAGTACAGCGTTTCGTGGCCCCATAGGGAGCTCCACCGAAGGTCACAGTGCTACTGTCCACATGCGCCCCCCCCACTCAGTACATTGTTTCGTGGCCACATAGGGAGCTCCACCGAAGCCCCCAGTGGGACCGTCCGAGTGCGTCCTGAAACATCCGATTTGGCATTTTCACCCGCCCCTTACAGCGTTTCTTGGCCTCACAGGGAGCTCCACCGAAGGCCCCACTGCCACCGTCCGCATGCGTCCCGCACACCCAATGTGGCATTTTCACCCACCCAGTGCAGCGTTTCGTGGCCCCACAGGGAGCTCCACCGAAGGCCCCAGTGGGACCGTCCGCAAGCGTCCCGAAACACGCACTGTGGCATTTTCACAAACCCAGTACAGAATTTCGTGGCCCCATAAGGAACTTCACCGAAGGCCCCAGTGCCACCGTCCGCATGCGTCCCGAAAGCCCAACGTGGCATTTTTACCCACCCAATACAGTGTTTCGTGGCCCCTTAGTGAGCTCCACCAAAGCCCCCAGTGGGACCGTCCGCATGCATCCCGGAAGCCCAATTTGGCATTTTCACTCACCCAGTACAGCGTTTCGTGGCCCCATCGGGAGCTCCACCGAAGCCTCCAGTGGGACCGTCCGCATGCGTCCCGGAAGCCCACTTTGGCATTTTCACTTACCCAGTATAGCGTTTCGTGGCCCCATAGGGAGCTCCACCGAAGCCCCCAGTGGGACCGTCCGCATGCGTCCCGGAAACCTTACTTGACACACCACTCACCCAGAACAGCGTTCCCCCCCACCCAGTGCAGCGCTTCGTGGCCCCATAGGGAATTTCACCGAAGAAGATTTTCACAATTGCGGTACCCACAACTGCATATGGTTGGGTCCTTCGCCAGGATATTTTGTCACTTGAAGTTTTTCAGCCTTCTCGAATTTTCGAGCTTGCAACGCTCCAAGATGGCCGAAAAGGCCCCCAAGACCGCCCCAATACCGCCCAAAAGCCCCCAAGACGGCTCCAAGACGGGCCAACAGGGCCCCAAGACGGCCCAAGCGCGCCCCAAGGCAGCCCAAGAGAGCCCCAAGATGGCCCGAAAAGTCGCCCAACAGGGGAAACGCAAATCGACAATCCCAGCTTTCCGCTCCAAGAGGCCCCCAGGAGGCCCCAAGAGTTCCCCAAAGAGCCTGAAGAGGCTCCCAAGAGCCCCGAAGAGATCCAAACATTGCCCCAAGAGGCCCCCAAACAGCCCCCCAGCGGCCTCCAAACTGCCTCCTAAGAGCCCCCTGCACGCCTCTTAGGCCCCCCCCCCCCGAATCCTGCGCACTACATGTTAGGAGGCCCCACTTGAAAATTACCCTGGCGAAGAACCCAACCCCTGTCTACGTGCGTAGAAAGAAACTATCAACAGGACCGCTCGATGCGAACCTTGCCACTGGAGCCTTCGGTGGAGCTGGAGGAAGAGGAGGAGTGGAAGGAGGAGGAGGAGGAGGAGGAGGAGGAGGAGGAGGAGGAGGAGGAGGAGGAGGAGGAGGAGGAGGAGGAGGAGGAGGAGGAGGAGGAGGAGGAGGAGGAGTGGAGGAGGAAGGGGGGAGGGGGAGGGAGGGGAGGAGGAGGAGGAGGAGGAGGAGGAGGAGGAGGAGGAGGAGGAGGAGGAGGAGGAGGAGGAGGAGGACGAGGAGGAGGAGGAGGGAAGCAGGGAAGCACTGAAGAGAAAGCGTCTGCTCCAGAACACCACTCTAAAGAGGGAAGGAGGAGGAGGAGGAGAGGAGGAGGAGGAGGAGGAGGAGGAGGAGGAGGGGAGGAGGAGGAGGAGGAGGAGGAGGAGGAGGAGGAGGAGCAGCAGCAGGAGGAGGAGGAGGGGTACCCTTGTGCTCTTCGTGCTCGGGCCCTCCACCCGGGACTGCTCTTCGCTCCGGGCAGTTTCGTCGGGCCCTGGGCCTTCGGCGCAGGGGCTCACGCTCTCGAGGCGCGTTCTCGCGGGCACGTTTCGGCCGCAGCTCTCGCGGAGTGCCACGAGAGGCTAAATGCGACGGTGACCTTCCGCATCCAAGGAGGGGGGGGGTGCGGTCTCCTCCTCCGCCTCCTCCTCCTCCCTCGTCGTCCTCCTCCTCCTCTTCTTCCTCCTCCTCCTCCTCTTCCTCCTCCTCCTCCTTCTCCGTATCCTTCTCCTTCTTCTTCTCCTTCTCCTCCTCGTCCGCCTCCTCCTGCTCCTCCTCCGAGGCCCGCGCGGAGCTAGAGCAGGCCCTCCGACCGACCGGCGCCGAGGGGGAGAGCGAGGCCAGGGCCGTGCTCCGGAGGCGGCGAGAAGGGGGGCCGTCGCTCCTCGTTGCCACCGCCGCCGCCGCCGTGCCGTTGCTTTGTCGGAGGTGGGCGGGGGCCTCCATGGGGTGCTTCCGAGGGGTGGTGGGCGGCAGGACGAGGAGAGGAGAGGAGAGGAGAGGGGAGGAGGAGGAGGAGGGGGAGGAGGAGGAGGAGGAGGAGGAGGAGGAGGAGGGAGGAGGAGGAGGAGGAAGGAGGAGGAGGAGGAGGAGGAGGAGGAGGAGAGGAGGAGGAGGAGGAGGAGGAAGGAGGAGGAGGAGGAGGAGGAGGAGGAGGAGGAGGAGGAGGAGGAGGAGGAGGAGGAGGAGACACGGTCGACCAGTCGTGCAACTGAAGGACAGGAGCACGGGCCATACCCATACAAAATTAGGTTAACATCTTGCCCGTCTTAGGGTCCTTCCCAGCCCTACAGGCTGAGATGATGTATTTCTGCCTAGATCGGGTAGGCCCGTGCTGGGACGCGCCATTACAGGCCGCAGATCCAAGCTTACAGTTATTCACCTTGCCAGAAGACACCTGATAGGAGCCACAAGAAGTGCAGACCATGCACTTGGGGGTAACGAGCACCTGGTGCCCGTTGAGCTCCACCACCTCCTCGGGAGGCGGCTCAGTCGGATTCGCATTCGCGGAAACGCCCTCGAGGGAGTCAGAAAATTCTAGGGCCACCCGCACAGCCTCCGCCTGCATCGGAGGCGCGCTCTGTAGCTCAGTTAGCATACTGGCTCTGAGCCTCTGTTGGGCCGTGGGCTCACACTGGGTCCCTAGAAACCTGCTGAGGCTCGCCTGGGTCCTAGCAAGCCCAAGACAAGACCTACACTGGAAGACTCCTGGCGAGAGAACGGCCATCTCGTGGGCCGTGAGTCTAACGGGCCTGACTGGGGCAGGGGGTCTGGCTAACCTACTGGGCCGCTCAGTCAATGAGTCACGATACGCCATCTTGCACACCACCCATGACAACATCCTGGCCTGCAGTTTAGCATCACATATATTCGATTCCAACGACATCTCCAGGGTCTCAGACGGGTCATGACAACATGCGCCCCATTTAGCGAACCTGTCGGCCCAAGCATTGCCAAGAAAATACTCCCATGGATGGCAATCCTGCTCGGTAAACTGCTGAGCCGTCTTGTGAGCAGGGCACCAATAAAAATTTGGAGGACAAACGTCCTTGCCGTCCATCAACGCGAAAATCTGCCTCCATAAATCAGCATACGAGGCGTCAGCCTCCTGGAGGGCATGGTCCCAGCTGGCTCCTTCTTTGACCAGGCTGGACAAGTCCGACACCACCAGTCTGACGTCGGGCAGGTACTTCAAAGCATAGTACAGGGCCGCTCTCTCAGCCCTTCCTACCGTCTGCCATGGCCCCTCGAGGGGACCGTACGCCCCTCTGACTGGAAGCCCATTGTCTCCCAAACAAACGAATCCCCAACCACATCTGGTAATTTCAGGAAGTCCAGGAGCAAGCCCCGACCCATCGGTGAACACCGGGGAGGTCCAGCCACTTCGGTCCGAATCCCAGTCGCCCCAGAGGTGAACCTCGAGCCCATATGAGACCTTCGGGGGCACCGCAGGGTACATGGGCATGCACATGCAGCAGTCGAACCTATCCCAGTCAGGAGGCCCCAGACCTGGAACTCCTCGTGCCCTGAGATATTCATAGCACACATTATTCTTCGGATCCCACACCAAGTCTTCGTCATAACAATCATCATACAATCCTTGGCAATCATAAATACAATGACCGAGTGTGGAGCGTTCCGAGGGACACCATGGACATTTAGCAGGAATGTTGTACCCTGCTTGGTGCTGCCTGTCCCTCGTCCAGAAGCCTCCTGACCATAGGGTGCGAAGCGCACCCGAAAATCTTGAACTGCGAACTGCAGCCTTGGCCCCACCAACACACTTCCTCAGCACGCGCATCCATATGACTTCATGTCCATAGCATATATCTTGATGGTGGGCCAAGATCTGCCTGCCCTGCCAGCGCTCCACACCTTGGCGGGCAAACTCCAAAATAGTCTTGGGCGGCAGGCGCAGAAGGTCCAGCACGTAGCCCTGGTCATCAACAATCGTGGTGCTAGAGCTCATGCTCCATCCTATACGTGACAGAGTAAGTACCAGAACCTCCATGGGCCCACGAACCCCATCCCAAGACATCTTCTGCTTGATCTTACCTTGGAGGGCCATCCAGCCCCTTTGTAGACGTCCCAATGACACCCTTTGATCCCACACGAAACTGCAGTAGGCCTTGAGGGGCTCCAGCGTGGCGTGATATATGGGATCATATAGCCTATCCTTCTGCGTGGCTAATACCAACGTGAGCGAGTTATGACCAGAGGTGCGTCCGCATAGCGTGCCAGCAATCTTTCGCATACTGGCAAGCTCCGAAGGTGTGATACCTGCCACAGCAGCGCCGTGGCCAACAGCAGGTAGCAGTCCTGTGCGCCATAGAGCGGTGACCTGTACACCCGCTCCTCGGCGCAGCATCTGCAGGCGAGGAAGACGAGCACGAAGAGACTTCATTCTAGCCTGTGCCTGTTTCCGAACTGGACGGATCCCTGGCATCTCATGACCGAGGTTTCGAATCCATTTCTTGGCCGACAGGCGTAGCTGCTGGGCCCTGCCTAGGAACCCTTTCAACGCTCTCTTCGTATTCGTTACAACACCTGACTTCTCGAACTTAATGATCATGCCTAGCTTAGCAGCATCCTGGCTGAACATATACACCGCGCGCTGCAAGTTGGCTGCGCCCGAAATGTCGTTACCTGTCCACTGGAACGTGCTGTCATCAACAAGCGCGCGAGGCATGACGTCCCTGAAGTGTGTGTGCACCTTCACGACCGCACGATATGTAAGAACCGTTAAGAGCGTGGTGGCATGTGTGCATCCCGCCAATATGCCCTGCAGCGCACGAGTCGGGATGCTCCAGCATCCATATGCACGGATCACTCGGGGCTGCGCATACGTCTCCAACAGCAGCCACAGTAGACGAAGCGGAAAAGACATGCACTGTGCCTCATTGAGGAGAGCAGGAAACAGCACTGTCTCGAAGCATTTCCACATGTCCACTACGATAGTGATCGCATGTTCCCCTAGATGATGCGCTACTTCGGCTTGTAGATTGTGCTCATATGCAGCGTATGTAGACGAGAAGCCTCTACGATTGCCCCATATGTGTGGACTAGGATGTGCACGCAACCACTGTTGTGATACAGGTCTACGCACGCGTGCCCATAGCCTTACCATGCTTTCTATTAGTGTGATAAGTCGAGCCCCTCCATCTGGTTTCGCAATCTTAACCATTTCATTTATTATGCGATGTGATGGCCATATCATCATGCGTTCACATACCATGTACAGAGCTCCCAAGACAGCCAATCCCTGGTCCGAGACGTACCCGAAGTTCCTGGGATGAATTCTCGTGTAGCCAACCGAGGTCTTCCAGGGAAAGGAGTAGGCGGCCTCCCTGATGTCCTGGACCTGAATAAAGGGCAACTCATCCCAGCCACTGGAGCCCTGCGGTAGTTCCACACGCTTGGTATCATGACATGTCCAGACTTCACGCCACTTCCACATCTCATCATCTGCAAGTTGATATGGTTGCGTACGTGTAGTACACTCGATGGATGCAGCCAGCGCCTTGGTCTTGGAGGCCTTGTGCGCCTGTCCAGCGCCATTTAAAAAGGCCTTACCAATCCAACACTTCCAATCTTGTTCACTCTTGCGCTGGACCTGCTGTATAAAATCATCAGCTCGTTCGATTATACTGAAGGCCCTCTTCTCAAACTGTGAATCCGAGAGAACAGCCACACCAGCCATGAAAAATTCACGTGCTTCAGGCTCCAAAAGTTGCAGGAGCTCTTGCTGTTGTTGCACTCGATGTACGAAGCCGTGAAACTGCTTGATAGACAGAACAAGCCGTGCAATCGTGCCATCCTGCTCACCTTCAGCTTTTTCTTTACATTTAGTACGCCGTCGTCTGCAAACCAAACTCCAACCTTCCTCCACTGTTGTACTCATATGCACAGAAGTCCATGGTGAGGTGTAATCCGGCAGTCTGAGACCAGAGCGCACCAGCTCATGTTCCTTTCTGTAAGCCGCTATCATCTTGATCCAGAATGCTCTGACGCGCAATATATGTTTGGCCCATCTCGAAGCGGTGATCCATGCACGGGCTTGTGGTCCATATTGCTGCCTAGTGTGCTGGACGTCCCATTTGGCTTCCACGAATCTGGCAACAATAGGTCCAGCTCGTCCAGCATATGGTTTGCCCACGTCACCAACTAAGTCACGACGGGCCAATATCTCTGCCTCAATTCCAGAAACTACCAGGTCCCATGCATGTCGAAGCTCGGGTTCAACACTAACTGATTGCACCAACCTCATTGTATCATCCCACTTCAAAGGTGGTCGCGAGCATCCTACATGTGGGCCCTTGGGCAGCTGTCGGGGTTCCTGAGGTATACGCAACCATACTGTTCTGTGCCCATTCATAATTGGAAGCGATATTGGAAAATGCGTTGGCAATCCACCCGCAACATCAACTTCTGGAGGCGAAACTTTTGTAGCCAGCTTTTCTGAAATGATGAAGTAATCATACGTGCTACCCTCCGAAGCGTTCGTCGTACAGCAGGTGATATGTGTGGGTACCAAAAACATGGCCTTCAACTGCTCCAGCCATGCCTGCCCATCAAAAGTCGTGGAGACCATATTCCAATCTCCTCCAACCACCCAACCCTGTGCCATGTCGTTGAGGCGCCCCAGATAACAAACAAGCCTATACAGCATGTCTTGATTTTGCTCATCTAGTCCCACCGAGTCTTTGAAATAAACTGATACTGCAACCATTCCATCTGCAATTCCCCAAGATACTTTCGCTGCAACCATCTTACCATCATAAAGAATCGGCTCATCCAGTCCTGGGGGGCGCGTGACCGTCACGTACGTAGGCGCGAGCACTGCCACTCCCGATGATATGCCATCCAACTCCGTTCGAACAGCGGGCGCGAAGATGCCATGATATCCATACTGTCGCAATCTTCTCTCGAGCCCAGGGAGTGCAGCATCGTCCGCCTTATGCTCCTGCACGAGAACCACCGCTGACTTGCACTGCTCCATGTACCTGAGCAGGGGTCCCGTGTTGTCAACGTTGATAGTGGTGACCGCACCTTTTACAGTCAGATCTCCACCATCGTCGCGTTCTTGACCGCCGTATTTCTTTGAGGTGAATCCAGAAGAAGGTGGGGTTGAGGGAATCTTAGCATGCTGCAACGCATCTCCATGTCGAGACACCAGCTCATGCGAGTGAAAACGTTCATCTCGATGCTGTCCTTGTGGCGAGCACGCCGAAGCGTCGGCGCCATTCATCGAACCAGCACCTCGTAGTACATGTGGCGAGCCCGCCATAACGTCAGCACCTTGCACATTGCCACTCACAGGCTTCAAGACTGGGTTAGCGTCAAGCGCCACACTCGCCAGTCCTGGAACCTGCAACCTGTCGGGAGCACCTTCTGTACACCTGCTCCCTGGAGTCGTTGAAGCCATCGCCATCTGCAGGTATAGACAAACCATCCCAACGACAGCCATTGACTCAAAACGGTGTAAATACTTGACGCATCGGCGCCGAACTCCATGTGAACAACTTGTTGGCCGCCTGCCGCACTTCATCATCAGTCGCCGTGTCGCTGATCGGAACGCCCACTGCGTTGAGATGTTCACGTAGCACCGCAGCATCTGCTTCACGGATAGACGTCGTGGCAGGAGCTGGTTCCTCAGGTACAGGAACATGCGCACCACCTGCACCAGGTCCACCATGTAGCGCTCCTGGGAGCAGAGCTTGCCCTCCAGTCGTAGAGCCCAACACCGCCATGGTCGCTCCTGTGACCAAAGTCGGTAGCTGCTTGGCGATCTCCTCGGCCATGGGTTCGGCTGCTTCGCCTGCCCCCAACTGCTTGAGGATTCGCCCGAGGGCCGTGCAGTCCAATCCCAGCGCGGTGATGGGCGCATCCTGCGGGTGCGCTCGAGCCGCTCCGTCTGGTGGCTGCACTGCGGCCTGGGCCAACTCCAGTTGCCGTAGTCGGAGCTCTTCATGCTTCGCCTCCCTTTCCGCCAGATCCTTTTGTGCACTCTGCAACTGCTTCTGAAGCTCCTGAATGTGCTGTTCCTGCTGGTGTATCGCCAGCTTCGCCTTGGAGATTCGCTGTGACTCCTGGAACAGCTGGCGGTTGATGTGAAACATCTGGGCCGAGGCGGGCTTGTGAGCATGCACACGCTGCTGGAGCTCATCCTTCTCAGTGCGAATGGCCGTCCGCAGCACATCCCAGTGTTCTCCAACTCCCTTGGCCATGTCCAGCTGCTTCTCCAGCTCGTGAATTCTGGCTCGGGCCTGTCCTTCATCAAAGTTCTTACCATCATCAACCAGCATATCAGGACAGTCACCCTGTTCATCTGAGAGATCGACCACCTGCTGCACCTTCTCGGGCTGCAACTCCTGCTGCTTGCGCTGCTTCTGCATGTCCTGCTCGAGCCTCTTGATCTGCTTCTGCGCCTCTCGCAGCTTTGCAGCCATGGCCCAAGGTGTGTCCTCTTTGTCGGCAGCTCGTGGTGCAGAGGTCTTTCGTACGGATGGTGATGGCGGAGGCTTGTAACTGTGGAAGCACGCCGACTTGGGCCGCTTGCATTGCCAGCAACTCTGCCTCGCCGATTTGTTGAAGAAGCGTTCCCCACTGGCTGCGTGCACGCAGAATCTGCAAAGCCACGTTCGGTCATCACTGCCCATGGGAACCGCCGAACCGTGATGGCTCTCGATCAGCTCAAGGTCCCTGCGGTGGCGCAGTCTGCGTCTGGCCTCGGCGCGCTGGCGCCGCTGGGCCCTGTGCCACGCGGGCGAGGGTGATCGCGCGCCCGTGGTGGGGAGAGTCGCCCAGAGGGCTGGGGTCGCGGTCAATGTCGGGCTGTCCCGAAAGGGGGCGCCTCGGAGCGAGGAAGAGGAGGAGGAGGAGGAGGAGGAGGAGGAGGAGGAGGAGGAGGGAGGAGGAGGAGG
>CAUYUJ010016434.1:0-5000 GCA_963575745.1 Prorocentrum cordatum | reverse complement strand
TCCCTCCTCCCTCCTCGCTCCTCCTCCCTCCTCCATGCGTTTCACCCACACAGTACAGCGTTTCGTGGCCCCGTAGGGAGCTCCACGTAAGGCTCCAGCGAGGGGCACCGCTCGCATGCGTCAGCCACACCCAGGACAGCGTTTCGTGGCCCATAGGGAGCCCCACCGAAGGCCCCAGTGGCATCACCCGCATGCGTCTCCCCCACCCACTACTGGCACCCACAACGCGTTACTCACAATTGCATATTGTTGGGTCCTTCGCAAGGGTTTTTTTGTGGTGATTCTCGCCTCAGCGACCTACACATTCGTTTTAAGAGTTTGCGACAGTTCCAAGGACTCTTATGGCTGACGTCCCGTAAATTCCGTTTTGGCATGATGTCGGAATGTCAGGGCGCAGCAGTCACGTTGATTCGCGGTGTTGAAGTCCCAGGAGCGGTGTTCTGGCATGATTCAGGGTCGTCAAGGCGCAACAATCATGGTGATTCGTGGCGTTGACGTCCCATGAATGGTGTTCTGGCACAGTTCTGGATTTTTAAGCGGTTCTATTCCAGCAGGCCGTTTCTGTCAGTGAAATGAACCCTTGTAGGGACATGAAGAGGGAACTAGGAGGGAGGGTCTATTACAATTTCGTTGATGAGTCTTGGTTTGCACTGGTCCTCCTCCTCCTCCTCCTCCTCCTCCTCCTCCTCCTACTGCCTCCCTTCTTCGTCTCAGCCCGGATACCACTCCTTCTACTCCTATTTCCGCCTGTCCTACAGCGGCCGCTGTCATTTATCGACAGCATTCGTTCTTGGGCACTGGGCAAATCTTTCCGCACACATTTCAGGCGTTCAAATATTCCGTCTTTCTCCTCTCTCTTCTCCCCTTGCTGCTGCTTCTCCTCCTCTGCTTCCGCCTCCTCCTGCTCCTCCTCCCCCTTCCCCCCCCGCTTCCTCTTTCCGTTCTTCTCCCTCCTCCTCCTCCTCCTCCTCCTCCTCCTCCTACCTCCTCCTCCTCCTCCTCCTCCTCCTCCTCCTCTTCCTCCTCCTACCTCCTCCTTGCTTCTCCTCCTCCTCCTCCTTCCCGAGGTGGAGAACATCCCTGTCAACATGGCCTCGCGGAGCCTCGGCTGCGAGCCCCAGCCCAGCTTCATGTGCGCGCTGGCCCTCGACGAGGACGGCTCCGTGCACGTGGCCCCCGCCTCGGACGACGCTGTCGACCGGTGCTGGACCGACGTCGATCTGCCAAGACCCCCCCGAGGTCGAGAGCCGACGCGAGGAGGAGGACGGAGGAGGAGGACGGAGGAGGACGAGGAGGAGGATGAGGAGGAGGATGATGATGAGGAGGAGGAGGAGGAGGAGGAGGAGGAGGAGGAGGAGGAGGAGGAGGAGGAGGAGGAGGAGGAGGAGGAGGAGGAGGAGGAGGAGGAGGAGGAGAGGAGGAGGAGGAGGAGGAGGCGGAGGAGGAGGAGGAGGAGGAGGAGGAGGAGGAGGAGGAGGAGGAGGAGGAGCCGGCGCGAGACCGTACGGGACTGTTGGAGTGTCCACTGTCGTGGCATCCGCAACCCTCACCGTGCGGGAGACCGCGCGGGGGACCGCGCGGGAGACCCCGCGGGCGACCGCGGCAACCGCGCGGGCGACCCGTGCGGGAGGCCACGGGCCGCCGGCCGCCGTCTCGGGACCCGGAGGAGCTCACGCGTGCCCTCTGTCGGGAGCCTTGAGACGGGGGTCAATGCAAACGGGGGTCAGCCACGGCACCGGATCCTGCAGGATCCTGCGAAGACCCCCTCTGGCTGACCCGGATTTGCGAAGATCTGCGTTGCAGTTTTTTTTTTTTTCCTGCATTGCAGTTTTTGGTGTCCTGCTGACCCGGGTCTGGATTGACCCGGGTCAGAAGATCCCCGACTCTGAAGAGACAGGACCTTGGCCTTCTTTGGCCATCCTCGGCATCCGGGCCACCCTGAAGTCGGGCCTGTCCTTCTACGGGGGGAAGATTCAAAAATAGCCAAAAAATCCTCTGGGGACTATCTTTCGACCATTTTTTGACTATTTGGAAGCATTCGTTTTTTTTTGATTATTCGTCCAAAAGCCGCCTGTAGGGGGACACGCCCGACCTGAGGCCACCCTCATCAGGCGTCCTTCAACATGGATCAAGGGGGCGTGGATTAGCGACGGGTCCCGTTTCCATGGGCAATCGCGGATTTCCGCCGCCGAACGAGGCGGCACCGGCCACATTTTGGGTCGCCACGTCCATGGATCGCTATTCCATGTTTGCGCGCCCCCGACTCACCCGGCCCCCAGACCGTCCAAACACGGTTCCGGATGAGGTGCCCGTCAGGGGGAAGGGGCCGAGACCTCCGGGGGTCTCCGCGCGCTGTGAGCACACCACGACGTCGGGGATACCTCTCGACCCGCATAGCAAGGATGGGCAACCTTCCCAAGGGCACCCTTGCATCCTTGCTTGCTCGGTCCATCCTTGGCCACTTTCGTTGGCCGCGCTCCGTTCGAAACGCTTCGAAGTGGGCGTCCCAGGCCCCTGCACCCTTACCCTCCTCCTCCTCCTCCTCCTCCTCCTCCTCCTCCTCCACCTCCTCCTCCTCCTCCTCCTCCTCCTCCTCCTCCTCCTCCTCCTCCTCCTCCTCCTCCCCCTCCTCCGTCTTCCCCCTCCTCCTTCTCCTCCTCCTCCTCCTCCTCCTCCTCCTCCTCACTGCACGGCTAGGCTGCACGGGCGGAGAAGGCCTTCTCTGCGGGGCCTTCTCGGTGGGCCTGTGGGGTTGCCCCCCCCCCGTGGCCGCGGCTCGCCGCAGCTCGCAGCGCTGGCCCGGAGGGGCCCAGGGGCCGACTCGGAGTGAGGGCGGGTGGGGCCCGACCCGCCTCCCCCTCCCAGGGTGTCAGAGGCCAGCAATATATGTACATGTACATGTACATATTTCGTTGCTCCCCCTCCCAGGGTTCGTGCAAGCAAGACCGCGGAGGGCGTACATGTACATATGTCGTTGCTCCCCCTCCCAGGGTGGCCCCCTCCCCCTTCTGCACAATGGGAGTGCTACTCTCCTCTCTCTCCCCTGGTGACGTCCGGGAAATTGGCCGGCCCCCCTCCGCGTCCTGGTTTTCTACAGGATTCCCGGGAGTTGGGTCTTCGCTTTTTTTTTTTTTTGTTTCCATCATGCTGCTCTCGCTGAAGCGCTGGCCTCATTTTCGGGCTATCGCTCGTTCCGAATCTCACCGCCCACCAAACCACCCCAACCCAACCCGAAGGCTTCGATTTGCACTCCATTTCCAGTTGGGGGGGGTTCGGAGAACATTGCAAAAATACATATGGAACCCGTACCCCCCCCAACCCGAAATTCGGGTCTTCGGGTTGGGTTGGGGTGGTCGGGTAGGTAGTCAGAATCGCGTTCCCGCTGCAGCGCTGGCCTCATTTCCGCGCTTCCGCTCGTTCCAAAGCGTGCTCCCGCTGCAGCGTTGGCGTCATTATTTCCAGCGCCATGCCGCGGCATGGGTTTCGGTCCTTCCAGATAGGCCCCCCCCCCCCCCCTCAAGAAACCATCGGAATTGATTACACATTCGGTGTCGATTCGTTGATTTTTTGGGCCGTAGAAAACCCCCAGCCAGGGACCTTAAAAAAGGTCCGGCTGGAAAACGCCGATCCGACTTGATCCCGTGAGGGATCCAGGGGCCCAGTGTGAGCCGATTGTTCAAGGAAGCCAGACCATCGAGCCTGGCAGCTGGCCGTACTAATCCCTGACATCCGTCCTCGCCCGCCGCAGCTTCCCCCGCCGCCGCGGCCGTCGTCGTCTGCGTCGTTGTCGCCGTCGGCAATTTCTGTGCGTTCCCTGGAGCTTTCAGAAGTCTTCGGGCCATCCGCCACGCCTCGTGCAGAGCTGTCCGGGGAGCCCAGGGATACTTGGAAAGGGGCTCGGGGAACCCAAGGCAGCGTGTCGGAAGAACGGGGGGGCCCTTGGCATTCGTAAGCGTCCACATCGGGCAGGCACGACTGCGCAGGACATGGAGCTGGGATTCCGGACAGCTTTTCTCCTTTAGTACACGGGCCACTTACTCTCCAAGGCATCCGGCGCCATGCCATGCCATGGCATGCAATGCAATGTTGCGTTGTGCTCCGCTGTGCGATGCTATGCTTTGCAATGTTACGCTTTGTGATGCAATGCTACACTACGCAATGCCAAGCAATGCTAAGACATGCTCTGCTCTGTCGCGCTCTTCTACACTATGCTATGCCGTGCTTTACCATGCATCGCAAACCCTCTCGGGATCATTGCCTTGCTCGACATCAGCCTGTGCGCAGAAAGAGGAGATCTGCGCCATGGTAAGGGTTGGGAGGGAAGGGTATGACGACAGATATGACGCGAGCGAACTTAGCTTGTCCCCCCCCCCCTCCCCCTCCCCCTTCCCCTCTTCCCCCCCATCCTTAGTCGCGTTCCCTTAGTTCCCCTTCCCCCTCCCCCCCCCTTTCCGTTCCCCCCTCAGCCAGCTTCGCGCAGGAGATCGCGGCGGCCTCGTAGTGGACGGGGGGGCTGAGCCCGAGGTGAGAGTCGGGAGCGAACCCGGCCGGAGGCTCACACTGCCATGAACCAGGGGCCGCCCAGAACGAGCTCCTTCGAACCTCCCCTCCAGCCTTGCCAGGAAGCCACACACACCCGATGGCGGCCGGCCCGTGCGAGCGCTGGATTGCACCTGTGGCCAGATGTCTTTTCAGCGCTCGGCCCTGGCCCCTCCACCTCCCCTCCCCCTCCTCCTCCTCCTCCTCCTCCTCCTCCTCCTCCTCCTCCTCCTCCTCCTCCTCTTCCTTGCATGCGTATCCAGCGCGCGGCCTCACGATGCTCCACCCTCGGATCCAGCCGCGCGTGTGTGCGCCTCCAGAACACCAGGCCCTCCGCTTCCCTCCGCTTCGCCCCGCCGGCTCTCCGGAACCGTGGGCGACCGAAATCGCAGCCGACCGGATCAGGAGAGGCCGGGTAAGTCCACATGGCGTAAGCCCTTTCGGAGTGCTCGGTCCCCGTC
>CAUYUJ010016433.1:250253-278424 GCA_963575745.1 Prorocentrum cordatum | reverse complement strand
GCGGTGATTCGCCGTAGGCGTCTTGGATCCGCCGCCCCCTGTGGTCTTGCCACAGGGGTGCACGGCGTGCTGGATGTTTCAGGTTTTGGTTTTTGTTCTTTTTCTAAAAGAACTCCCCAGTGGGCTTCGGCCCGTCCCGCCGGCCACCCGCAATTTTCCGAAAATCCGTCTGTCAATGCCTTTGTTGCCCCAACTTGGCCCAAGATGGCCTCCAAGACGGCCAAGATGGCCCAAGATGGCCTCCAAGATGCCTCCCAGACGGCCAAGATGGCCTCCCAGACGGGTAAGATGGCTCCAAGATGCCTCCAAGACGGCCCAAGATGCCCTCCAAGACGGCCAAGATGGCCCCAAGATGCCTCCAAGATGCCCAAGAGGCCTCCAAGACGTTCTCCAGGAGAGCCCGAAGAGGCCAAAATCATTGGTTTTCCTTAGGTTTTTGAAGGTTTTTTGCGTTTTCTTCTTTTCGGCCTTCCGACGGCCCAAGAGGCCCCCAAGATCGCCCAAGAGGCCTCCAAGAAGGCCCTATGACGGCCCAAGGGCCCCCAAGACGGCCCCAAGAGCGCCCCAAGACGGCCCAAGAGGCCTCCAAGACGCCCAACCTGGCCTCCAAGACGGCCCTGAAGCGCCCCAAGAGGGCCCCAAGACGGCCCAGAGAGGCCCCCAAGACGGCTCCAGACGGCGTCAGACGGACCAGGAACGCCCTAAGACGGCCAAAGAGACCCCCAGGAAGCCCCCAAAGGCCCCCAAGAGGCCCAAGGAGGCCCCCAAGATGCCTCCAAGAGGCCTCGAAGAGGCCCCCAAGAAGCTCCCAACAGACCCCAAGGGTGCCCCAAGAGACTCCTAACAACCCTCATCCTCCTACTCTATTTCGTCCTCTTCCTCTTCCTGTTCATAATCATTCTCTCCCATGTGTTCCCCGAAAGCTTTCCAAACCGACTCGGGGAACTCATGGTCCGATAGCTTGGCCACGCTCCAGTCCAACTTTCGGCCACATCGGCGTTTCCAAAAAGGCAGGGGGCGGCGGTGATTCGCCGTAGGCGTCTTCGATATTCGGGTGAAGCCGTCCCAGACAATCCACGGCCTCGTTGCCTGGGTCGCGGGACTGGAAGGCCTCCTTGCTGGAAACGAGATGACGACCCTCGTCTGTGTCGTGCACGCGCAGACTTTTGATACTGTCGATTCGAGATCTGCAACAGCCGCAAACGAGGGGGACACCAGTGCGGCTGCCGATGCCAGTTCCGCCGCCGAAACGGGTGACCAACAGCCTCGCGTGCTCCTGGTTTGCAGCCAGGTTGTCCACCGAGAAAGCGCTGTCGTAGTTCATCTTGGACCCGCAAGCGACGCACTCCATGAAAGCGTCTGTGGACGTCGGGCGCACGATGCTGGACATGGTATCTGCCATCTTGGCGGCGGTCCGTGAGCGAGCGGGTGGCTGTTGGGCGGTCTCCGGAGTCTGCGAGCGGCTAGCTCCCCCCCACTGGGTGAGACCCCAATTCATCTCTCGTATTTTTTACACCTCCTTGGCCCACGCATCGTTTGTGGACAAATCGTTGTTGGATAGTTTTCTGAAACGCTTGTCACTTGTCCACATGTGGTTCAGTAGCTTGTGCAATTGCGGTTTCAACTTGCCGCTGCAAAGCACCCGGTTGTGGGCACCGCCAAGCGTAACACTGTGCTGCTTTCTCTTTGGCGCCGGCATTTGCTGCCCTGGCGCGGGCTGCGCCGCGAGGGCGTAGAAACGAAGTTCGGCCACGCAGGTTCCTGCGACGGCCGCTCGGTCGCCACTGGAGCCAAAAAGGCTACGGACCCCCAAAATCGAGCGTCAAAATTTTTAGAAATATTGACGCTGGCTTTTGGCCCTGAATCCCCCCCTCGGGCCTCGGTGGGACGGAGTGGGGTTCTTGCGCCTCTAGTGCTCGACCGTGCAGCTCTCCTAGGAACAGCCCATCACTGATAGACTCTGACGTTTCTCTTGCCCTTCTGCATGCAGGCCCTGATGGTAGGCTGAGCCTGCACCCTGCTTGCATAGCCTATCCTAGGCGGGAATGGCGCGGGGGCCCTGCGCCAGCGACAGGCACGTGCACACTTTTCCTATACACGACCAGCTTTCAGACGCATGACATTGCCTCGAGGTCGAGTTGTTGTTGTTGCTCCCTCCTCCCCCTCCTCATCATCATCAGCGTCATCATCATCGTGCCTCCCGCCCTCCCTCCTCCTCCTCCTCCTCCTCCTCCTCATCATCATCTCTCCCTCCCTCCCCCTCCTTCCTCCCTCATCCCTCCTCCCTCCTCCCTTCTCCTCCTCCCTTCTCCTCCTCCTCCTCCTCCCCCAGATCCGCCGCGCGGCCGCGGGGCCTTGACGCGGCGCTGGCCCTCGACCGCAGGCCGGCCAGGGCCAAGGGCTGCCCGACTGCCGGCCGAACCACCGAGGGTCGGCCGAGGGGTGGCCATGTCCCTGCAAGCCACGGGCTGGCTGTAGGAGCCAGCCCGTGGCTTGCAGGCGAAGGACCGTCTAGGGGGGCGCTAGGGGCCGGCAGACGGGGAGAAGCCGGCTCAGGGCCGCCGGCGAAGGGCCGGCGAGGAGCCGGCAAGGGGCCGGCGGGGGGCCGGCTAGGGGCCGGCTAGGGGCCGGCTGAGCGCCGGCTAGGGGCTGGCCAGGGGCCGGCTAAGGGCCGGCTAGGGGCCGGCCGGCTAGGGGCCGGCTAAGGGCCGGCTAGGGGCCGGCTAGGGGCCGGCTAAGGGCCGGCTAAGGGCCGGCTAGGGGCCGGCTAGGGGCCGGCTAAGGGCCGGCGAAGGGCCGGCTAAGGGCCGGCTAGGGGCCGGCTAAGGGCCGGCTAAGGGCCGGCTGAGGGCCGGCTAAGGGCCGGCTGAGGTCCGGCTAAGGGCCGGCTAAGGGCCGGCTGAGGGCCGGCTGACGGCCGGCTGAAGGCAATTCAACAAGAGCTGGCCAGGTCTCCTCAGTTAGGTGTAGAACGCAGGGCTGCACACCTAACTGGCGCAGCGGAACAACGCCCCCCCGGGGCTTTCAAACCCCGCGCCCCTGGCCCATTGATCCACAAGCCCCGGGGCGGAACGCGCGCAAGGTCCGGCGCCGTACGTCCGCGACCTTGGACCTTGCATCGTGGCCCCCACGAGGGCGCGCGCGGCGGGGTGCCCCCCCGCGCGCGCGCGCTCTGCCCCCATTCCCGCGCAGCTCCTGGCAAACGAGGCACCTCGCGCAGTAGCGCCCGCGCGCCCCAACCGCCTGGTCAAAGAGCCGAAGATCTCGGCGAGGGCGCGCGCGGCGGAGCGCTCCGCGCAAGCGCGCGCGGACGCGCTCGGCTCCGACGCGCACTGCAGGAGGCGAACAAAGTGGCGGCGCAATCATTGCAACGCGCAGAGGCACGACGCGCCGGCACCACGAGGACCTCGAGGCATGTCCACGCGGCAACGCACGCGGCCGCGAGGCCGAACAATGAGCAGGCAGCGTCACGGCGCCACAGGGGCGCCCCGCCGCAGTGGGTGGGTGGGTGGTGTGCGGTGGTGGTGGAGGTGGAAGTGGAGGTGGTGGTGGTCGTGGTGGCGTGCATGTGCGCGCGTGTGTTCGTGCGCAGCACCGGGGCCGCGCGCATCTGAGAGCACGAAATCGGTGTAGGGCCTGCGACGGCACCAGGGAGGAAAGGGCCCGGGATCATATTCATTCCCCTCCTCCTCCTCCTCCTCCTCCTCCTCCTCCTCCGCCTCCTCGGCATAGTCTTCCTCCTCCTCCTCCTCCACCTCCTCCTCCTCCCCCCCCTCCTCCTCATCATCATCACGAGGAGGTCAAATCGGTAGAGGCACGGCGTGGGCCCCGCGACGAGGCCAGCAGAAGTCGCCAGGCACTGCCGCACGAGACTAGTTTTGTCTTGTTTTGGACTCCGCTGAGGATCATCCGAGGACGCCCTGGGGCGCAAAGGAAAACTGTGCTGCGCGCACCGAGCGGGCCCCCCGCCCCCGAAAGAGTCGCGCGAGACAACGCCGGTCCGCGCGGAGTAGGAGACGCAACATCGGCACGCCCATTCCCAGTTCTTGCGGCAAGCACTGTTCGGGGAACCGGGGGACGATCGATACGTTGACATACATTTGAAGGGAAATATACTAGTCGGCGTGGGCCCCAAACAGTAGTTCAACGACGTCGTCGTCGAGACGTCGACGACGACGTTGAGCCTCAACGTCGTCGTCGAGATGCCGCGGCATCTTGCTGGGGCGACGTGGGGGCGATTTCTGGGATCTCTTAGGAGCCCTCTGGGAGCCTCTTGGGTGCTTCCTGGGAGCTACTTGGGGCTGCCTGGACGCCTCGTTGGGGCTCCTAGGGAGCACGCTGGAGCTTTCTGGGGGGCTATGGGAGGGCTCTTGGGGGCTTCCTGGAAGCCTCCGGGAGCAAGATGCCGCGGCATCTTGCTCGGGGGTGATTTGGGGGATCTCTTGGGAGCCGTGTGCAAGCCTCTTGGGGGCTTCCTGGGAGCTACTTGGGGCTGCCTGGGCGCCTCGTTGCGGCTCCTTGGGGGCACGCTGGAGCTCTCTGGGGGGCTATGGGGGGGGCTCTTGGGGGCTTCCTGGAAGCCTCCGGGAGCAAGATGCCGCGGCATCTTGCTCGGGGGCGATTTTGGGGATCTCTTGGGAGCCCTGCGCAAGCCTCTTGGGAGCTTCCTGGGAGCTACTTGGGGCTGCCTGGACGCCTCGTTGGGGCTCTTTGGGAGCACCCGAGCCGCGCCCGGCCGTGGCGACGGGGGTGTCATTGAACATGCCACTCAAACACACAGACCGATACACATGATAATGAACGGGCACGGGAAGGGACGGGGTGCCGATACTGCGAGGAGCCGGCTCAGTAGGGCCTGTAGCCGCGTGCTGGCGCTGGTGCGCGCGACGCTGGTGGCGGTGCTGCTGCCGGTGGTGCCGCTGCTGCTGCTGCTGCTGCTGCTGCTGCTGGCGCTGGTGCCGCCGCCGGCGCGACGCACGGCGGCGGAGGGCCGACGGCGCCGACCATGTTTCTGATGGCGAGCTCGTGGCGCTCGAGGGCTTGAATCTTCGGGGGGTGGGGGGCGGGGGGCGGGGCGGGGCTGGTTGGTGGGGGGATGGGGAAGGAGGGGGAGGGGGGGGGGGGGGGAGGGGTGGGGGGAGGCATGCGTCGCCGCCAACCCTCCACGGGCCCCGTGCCCGTGGAGGACGGGCGGGTCGCGCATTTCACCCCCCCCCCCCCCCCCCCCGCACCCCCCCTCTCCTCCCCGCCCCCCCCCCCCCTCCGCCACCACCCCCGCGCCCTCGCCCACCCCCTCTCCCACCTCACCCCCATAACCTGTGCTTCGAGGCGCAGGCGGCTGCGTTCCATCCGTGTCTGAAGCACGGAGATCGCGATGGAGAGCGCGGCCAATTGCTGCCGCTGGCACTTCTGACTCTGAACCTCGACGGAACGCATGCGCCATCACCAAGGCCCCGCATACCCACTTCGGGTCAGATCCTGGCGCACGCGAGCCGGGATGCCGCGTGCGCCAGGATCTGACCCGAAGTGGGCACGCGGGGGCTCGGCGGCGGTGTATACGTTCCGTGCCCTAGCACCGCTATGAGCATCTGTTCCCGCACCATCATGACGTGCTGGGCCAGCCCGACCAGGGTGGGGGGCAGGATGAACCCGCTCTGCGGCGCTGCCGATGCTGGTGCTGCTACTGCTGGTAGCGCTGGTGCTGCTGCAGCTGCTGGTAGTAGCGCTGGTGGCACTGCTGCTGCTGCTAGGGCCGCTGCGACCGCCGGGTAGGCGGCGGCGGCGGCGGCGGCAGCCGCCGCCGCGGCGGCCGCCGCGCCGGGCGCGTCGGCCATCGCCCGCCGCGCGGGGCCGGGCCTGGGCCCAACAGACTGCGGGCGCTCCCGCAGGCGCTGGAGGGCGGGGAAGGGGGGATCGCGGGTCGGGCCGCCTGGGGCCCACGCGCCACATGTTGCGCCATAGCTTGCGCCATATGTTGCGCTCACCGCTCAGGGCAAGGAAGGCCCGCCACCCTGTGGCGCCGGTGGCTGCGCCAGTGCGTTGCGCCATAGCTTGCGCCGTGTCTCGCGGCATATGTGGAGTTGCCATTGGGGTTGCGCCATATGTTGCGCCGCTGGTTGCGCCGCGGTGCGGTGGCCATAGGATGCGACAACAGCTAGCGCAAACCGTTGCACCATTGCACCATATGGCGCGCCATGGATTGCGCCGCGCCATGGGTCGCGCCCAGGTGGCGGTGGCGGCGACGGGGCCGGCTACGCGTACATGCATACATGTGTGCGCGCGCGTGCACGTGCATGCATATTGCTATGGGGGAAAAGAGAACGGGGGCGCGCGCGCGCGCCGCGTCGGGAGACGGGGCGCGGGAGCCGCTGACCGCGCCGCTGCTCCTGGGCGACGGCGGCGCGCGCGGGCCCCCCCCCTGCCCCCGTCAGCCCCGCATGCCCAGCCCGCCCCTGCCCAAAGCCGGGGCAGGCGAGACCGACAGGGGCAGGGGCCCCCCCGACGCGAGACAGACGCGTTTGCGGCCAAACGCGGGGAAGTGCCGCGCACCGACGCATGGGGGGGGAGCCGAAGCCCTGACGGGCCCGACCCGCCGCCATCTGTTTGCGCGGCCGGGCCCGCCATTGGTTGTGTCCCTCCCCCGGCCGGGCGGTACTTCCCTACCGCGTTACGGTTGTCCGCATGCGCGCCTTTGGCGCCGCGCCGCGCACCTTAGGCGCCAAACGCGCGCACCTCTGGCGCCACTGGCGTGTGCGTGTGTGTCCCTTGCCTGAAATGCGAGCACGCACGCGCATGCCAGACCGTGCACACACGCGCGCAAGCACACGCGCGCACGCACCCACCGCAGCTTTGGCACTGCATTCTCTTTACTGCAGTGCGCTCTCAGGAACCCCGGAGGAACCCTGTACCGCAGCTCCCTTGTTGACGATGTCCACGACATTTGGTTGTTGTTTCCCCAACATATCCGTACGTGTACATATTAGAATAAGTCATTCGCATGGGGAGTACTTCACGTTCATTGCCAATGTAACCTTACACATCAGTTGTGGCCAGATAGTTTATCGCATTCGGGATGAACGTTCACGCATAACGCATGGTTCATGTTAAACATATATTCCACCGAGGTGTTGATCATGATCGTCATGTATATCCGCCCTCAACAGTGTGTGCAGGCCGCGTGTCTATGCATATGCGGGGGGCGCTGCTCTTTGGGATTTTATGTGAAAAAAAGGACTTGCCTACAAACGTGTTCAGGTAAATTAGAAGCGTCTCGGGAAATATGCTCTCAACTACATCGGCTTGGGGCTCTCGGGGACAGCGTGCCGGCACGATCCAACATTATACCATGTGGTGCGCCGTCGTTATACAAGGCGAACCTCAATAACGTCATGATCAGCACATGATGGCCGCTTGCCTCGGCAAAGCCATCCACCTAGTTCTTGCGCTCGAAGTGCGGAGGAGGAGGAGGAGAGGGAGGGGGAGGAAGAGGGGGAAGAGGAAAGGGAAAAGGAGGGGGAGGAGGCGGAGGGCCGCTGGCCGGGGCGGGCGGCCGGCCTTCTTGAGACCCATCTGGACGTCGCCGGCGCCGCGCCGCGGAGGGGTCGGGCGTTGCCAAACGTGCCCTTGGCCTGAGGCGCCCGAGCGTTTTCTCCAGGGGGGCCCCCGCGTCCCCCAAAGCCAGGCCCATTGGGCCCTGGGCCCCCAAAGCGGCGCGAAAAACTGGCGGGCACCTTGGGCCAAAAACACCTTTGGCAACATCCGATGGGGGGGGGCCAAAGACGCTGGTCCCGGGCTGGGCGGCCCTGGAGTCGCGCCGAAATCCCGCCGTCGACGCGGCGAGAGCGGGGGGCAGGTGAGGGCGCCGAACAAAAACACAGTCACGGGGTGCCGTACCGCGTGCGCCACCTGGGCCAACCAGGGCGTTGGTACCCCTCCGGCGACCCTGTGGCCGAAAGGAGATGGCGGGGGGGGAGGGGGAGGAGGAGGAGGACGAGGATGAGGAGGGGGAGGGGGAGGAGGCGGGTCGGTAGGGGGGACTAGGGAGATGGAAAAGTTTTGAGGAGGGGGAGGAAAGGGGATGATGAGGAGAACGGCCCTGCGGGCTCTCAAGGGGGCTCCTCCCCCACACTCGCCCCTGGCGAGTTTAGGTTTCGGGCGCCAGGGTGCTGAGTCACCGGCGAGGCCCCCCCCTTACCTCGTCTAAAGTTGCCTCCTCGTTTCATTCAGGCTGGGATTGAATAGCTCACAAATGGATGACCGACGACGCTCGCGCACTGCAGCAGGCAGAAGATGACAGCCACGCCACTCCTAGGCCCCGCACAATCGGGCTCGTCTCGCAGGGGGAGGGGGGGGAGGGGGGAGGACGAGAAGGAGCACGCGAACGCCTCTCCTCCTCCTCTTCCTCCTCCTCCTCCTGCTCCTCCTCCTCCCCCTCCTCCTCCTCCTCCTCCTAGGAGAGCCCAGAACGCCTCTCCTCCTCCTCCTCCTCCTCCTCCTCCTCCTCCTCCTCCTCCTCCTCCTCGTCCTCCTCCTCCTCCTCCTCCTCCTCCTCCTCCTCCTCCTCCCCCTCCCCCCCCTCCTCCTCCTCCTCCTCCTCCCCCTCCTCCTCCTCCTCCCCCTCCTCCTCCTCCTCCTCTCGTCCTTCCCCCCCCCTCCTCCCCCCCCCCCCCCTCCTCCTCCTCCTCCCTCGCCCCCCCCTCCCCCCCTGGACGTTCGCAGTGCGACTTTTGGAAGGGGGGGGAAAAGGGAGATGAGTCGGGAGGGCAAAGGGAAGAGGGCGGAGGAGGGAGGGAGGAGGGAGGGGAGGAACGAGGCGCCTGTAGCTTGCATGACGCGATGGGCAAAACCCTATTTGTCTCTGCGCCGCCGAGCGCCGCGCGCCCCCGCGCCAGATCCGGACCCTGCTGGATGCGAGCTCTCTGTACCCACCGGTTCGAAACGATGCGCCCGATCGGCGCAGAGGCCGTGTCGTGCTGCAGGCAACGGACAGAAAAAAAAACGTGGGAGACAGCTCGCATGCGGGCAGTAGTGGCCAGCCATCAATGCTGTCGAGGCACGGAGGGGAAGCCGAGGCTCCACCCGGAAGCTGGCGACGACGGCGGCGAGGTGCACTGCCAACGCCCGATGTGCGGGACATGCATGCGTCGCCGGTGGTCGCATCCCAAACAGTTCGAGAGCGCTGCACTCTCGTCGTCGCCGCGCACTCACAGCCTAACCAACGGCAAGGGATATGTGCCCAATATGCACGCAACGCTGGTTGCCACAAGCCATCAGGAGAGGATTTTGTGGAAGCGCCATAGCTTGTCGGAAGGACTCGTCGGTTGCAAACATGAATGCCAACATCCGGTTCTCGAAGCTCACAGAAGCATCAACGTTCCCTGGATTCACCACTGCTATCACTGGGTGCCGGCCATCCGATGACATTGCCACTTTCCAGCGGACGCACTGCTCATTGGGCCCGAGCACTGGGTCGCAATTTACGTCTGTGGACTTTGCCACGCGCTGGAGAATCTCTCGCTGGCCGAAAAAGCGAGTTCCTATCGATGCGCTTTTCGCTGGCCGCCGATATCCCATCATATCGTTCTGAACTTGGCCCGGATATCGGCAGCGGCTGCTGCGTGGTCCGTCTTGCTGGTGCCCTCGCCGTGCGTGGCGTAACTGAGCCACCCCAGCACGTCGCCGAACGCCCCGAGCCACTCGCCATACGGCATTACCCAACAAGAGCAACCACTGCCATGGCCTCGTCCTTGACATACAACCTTGACCGAGTTGCCGCCGAACGTATAGATTTTACCCAGGTTGGCGCCATTGGCAGCGTTCTTCACGATAAAGGAGCTGTTGAAGGACACGAATGTCAATTGCACACCATATGCCCTCTCGAACTCCTCCACCGAAGCCGCCGAGAGAAGCTCTTTTTTGGAAGGCGGGGCCCCCCCGATTGACCCTGCAGCTCCTCCGCCCGACGCTGCCGGCCCGCCGCCGGAGCCCGCAGCCCCTCCGCTTGGCCCTGCAGGGTCGGGCCCGCTCGACAGGAATTCCAGCTCGTCTGCCTGCTTCGCGTCCGCTGCTTCCTTGAGGATATTGTGCAAGGCCTTCTCGGCGGCGACGCCTGCTCCAGCCCAGGTGTCCTCGAGCTCCTTGAATGCCGCGCGCAGCCGAGCAAGGTCGCCCTTCGTCTCGGCTGCCCCGGAGCCGCCAGGATCATCTGGGCCCGCAGCAACTCCGGCATCATCGCCGAGCCCGTCGTCCAAAGCTCCGTCGAGAAATGCAGGTTGCTCGTCTTCGGAGTCGCTGCACTGCAGTGCTGCCAGCCAGTCCACTTTCGCTCTGGCAGTCGATCTGGCCTTGGCCTTCGCTTCTGCCTTGGGGGCGGGGGCAACCAGCGAACGCTCCCCGCGAGGGCCGGCGACGACGCGCCTGATGCGCACCACGCACAAACCAACTGGGTCCCAAGACAGCTCGCGTGACACCACGCGGGTTGGGAAGTGATTCTCCCCGTCTTTTGCCAAGAGTAGCGCAGCCAGCTGCTTGTGGTTGACGTGCTTCACGGGCCCCGCAGCACTCTCGAAGTAATCCTTCCCGCGCCCGCTCGGCACGAAGCGGTCGCACTGGAGGGCAACTCTTCGGTTAGCGTACGACTCCCTTGATAAAGGAGGCACCAATACCGCTCCCGACGCAGGGCTGCAGAGTGCAAAGAGCTGGCCGCTCGGCTTGCCGGTGGGCCCTGCAGCGATGACCAGGTTCGCGTACTGTTGCCTCAGCAATCGTTGCCCAGAGTACACCTCGAAGCTGTAGAGGGCATCTGCGTTGCTGGAGGCTTGCGGGCCGCCTTTTTCGGCCACCGCAGACGCGAAACATCTCAGCACGACTGGGGCCAGCTTGGCAGCCGCCGCCCTGCCATCTCGCAGACAACCTGACGGCGGGCACGGTTGACACGCATACTGAACCTTCTTCGGCACTGCTCCGCGGTCGCACGCTATGCACGTCTTCCCTGGCACCCTGAATTCTTGACTTGCCTTATGTACGCCACGCTTCATCTTCGCGAAATTCTCGATGGCAGCCACGGGCGTCGGGCAACTGACGAGCTCGAGAGCCCAGCAGGACCCAATGCCCACGATTTGACCCTGGAGGGGCGGCTTGCAGCCGTCCGCAGAGGCGACCGTTTGCAACATAAGGGAAGATGGCTCGAGCCCCATCAGTTGCGAGTCCGGGGTTGCCGCTGTCGAGTTCGTGGCAGCACTTGAGCTCGCAGCCAGAGCTGCACTTGCTCGCTTCTGGCTTTGGCTGAAGTTTTCCAGAGCGACATATTTCTTCTCATACTACTCCCGCACTTCAGTGGTCAATTGGGAGTACTCTACCTTGACCTGTCTCCAGCACTCCTTGGCTGTCGGGTTGAATGCCACGCCCAGTCGCCGATCCCGCTTCTGGCAATCCTGGTGATAGAGCTGCACAGCCGAACGAACGAAGGCAGCCAAACGCTCCATCTCGCTCCGTTGTGCGCTCGCCGCGGGCACAACTGACAAAGGACTTTGATCGTTGCCGTCCGGGCCGGCTGCTGTCGGGGCGGGTAGGGTTCGGCGCTCGGGGCGCCCGTCCACTGCTTTGGCCATGACGCCTTTGGCCTCTGCGTTGATGTAGGAGGCCATTAGGGATGCGAACGACTTGCAGTCACCAGCCGCATGCTTCGAATTGCGGGCATGCTTGTTTTCCAAAGAACCTGGGCAATCAGCGGGCCCGAGGGCCGCCCGCTCGAGACAAGGCACCCCGCGCTTGAAATCTCTGCGATTGTCGACATGAGCTCATGCGCACGCGGATTCGCGTGGGACTCCGACCCACACTGGAGGAGTATAGTGCGCGAGCGGTGCATGCCGACGACGCGTCGCAAGCGCGGGGCGCCCCACCTCGAGCAGGGGCAGCTTCGGGCCAGCAGGCGCGCCTGTGTGCATCTGGAGAGCCACGAAAAAGAACCAGAGACGGCGCTGCCAGGTACCTGGGGCACCCAAGAACACGCGCCCAACGCGAAGGAAGGCCAACTCGAAATCGGGCTTTCAGCCGCGCCCCCCGACCCCGCCTACCGCCGCCGTGCCCCCCTTTGCCCCGGCCCCTTGCCCAGGCCCAAAGGAACGCGGGATAAAAAGCGAGACCCCGAATTGGCTTCCCTATGCGTTGGGGGGTGTTCCTCGAAAGCCGCAGGGCCCGATGACACCAGCACGGCGCTGTCTTGGCCCTCGAGCTCAGCGCTGACGGCAGCGGCCAGGTTGCTCAAGCAGCACTTCAGAAGCGACGTGAGATACGCAGCTTCTGCGAGGCGCCTCTCCAGCGAGAGCCGCTTGTCCACTAAGCGAGCCAGTCGGAGGGGGTGCGAGGTCGCCGGCAACCAGTGCTGCCAGTAGACCCACCCGCTGGCGACGAGGAAATACTTGCGCACTCGCCGCACGAGCGCCGTGTCCTGGAGGAACGAAGCGAGCGACGCATGCCCTGCCAGTAGCCAAATCCACGTGATGACCGCCGACCTCTGCGCGAGCGCGGTGCTGAAGAACTGCATGACCCTGTAGGCCGGGGAGAGTCAGGGTGGACCCAATCCAGCGCGGGGGGATCTCTGCGTCTCGCGTCACTTCGGGCAGGCTCGCCGCCGCGGTCGAGCAGCCAGTGGGTAATCAGGAACATCGGCTCGAGAACCACAGCGTACAACAGCAAGTTCAAGCGCGAATGCGGATCCGCCCACCACTCCCGAATGGCCGTGACCCTCTTGCCAGAAGCGGCATTCCAAGAGAATTCCCGCACGAGCTCATCATCCATCTTGGCCTTGGAGTGCCGGCTGGCATCAGCCGCAGCTTGGTCGAGCTCCGCGCGCAGAGCCTCGAAAGCCTTGACCATCAACCCAGGTAAGATGGAATGGGCGCTAGCGCCGATCAAATGGAAATGCACTGCTGGCCTGGTCTTCGTCCACCTGGCCAGAACTGGGACTGGCGGCCGGTGCCGAAAAATGGTCCTGATGATCGCCTGGGTCATCTTCCATACCGTCTCATCCCAGCCCCCCTTGCAGCACGAAGGCCCAGCGCAGTGATGCAATAGATACCCAGACGAGAACCAACTCGTCAAACCGCCGTGAAAGACTCCGATGAAGTACTCCCACTGCTGCCACTGAACATCGTCTGCTTCTGTATCCGGGTCCTCCCGGTCCTCATTGCGGCTCTGTGGTGCAGAGAAATACTTTATGAAATCCTTCGCCGCCTGGGTGTCCGCCGCGCCTGCAGGGTGCGAGAGCGGGCGGGCGTTCTCGCGAACATGCTGCTGAACGCGTAGGATCAGCCGCATGAAATAACCCCCAGTCCGTAACAAGAGGCTGGATGAGTACAGCGCTGAACAAATAGACATACCGAGCAAATTGATTAAGAAACCGATGGCGAAGGGATTCTGGTGCACGAGGCAATACAGATTCTCTGGTATCTCTTTGGGCCCGAAGACTGGACTCGCAAGGTTGGCCTCGTGGGCAAGGAAACGGGCATTGGGCGCCGCTGCGTCGCACGACCGAAACCGCACGGCAAAGTCGGCCCTCCTGGCGAGAGCGCTGGTCAATTCCCCAATCGCCTTGCTGGTGACGCGGCAGTGGATGGCGTCCCAAATAGTACCCGAATCGTTTTCCAAACAAAGGATCAATGGACATACCAACTCCATGTAGCCGTCTGTCCCATTGGGGAATCCCCAGTAAAGCAATCGGCGCACAACGAGAACTTCGTAGCTGGAGATCTGCTGCGCTGTCGACAACGCGCTGTGGAATGGCAGGGACATAACGTGCTTGGTGCCGTCGAACATCAAGGTCTCGTAGAAGTACGTGAGCTTGGTGTCCTGGATGCCGTGCGTAAGAGTATTGGCCACCCACTTCTGGTACCATACGTCTGCATATGCTGCGACGTGCCGCGACCTGTACACAACCTGTCTGGACACGCCATGCGCCCTTCCAACATCTAAGGCTCTGAGCATGGGGTCATATGCTATGCGTAACACCTGCGGCAAGCTGGCCATTGCCCGGCTCGATACGCTGCGAGGCTTGGCTTCCAGGGCGCGGATGTCAGCCTTCCTCGCGGCGCTGGCGTGGTACTTCGTGATGGTGTGCATCTTCGTAGCGTTAGCTAAAGAAGCTGCCAATCTTTGACTCGCTTTCCGCCGGCACTTCTTTTTCAATTATGGGGCTATGCGAGCGTGCTGCAAGCCCTTCAAGCGCAGGGCAAAGTGGTTCCGAATCATGTCGCAAGTCATCTCCACATTGGTGTGTCCCACAGTCTGAAAGTACGCTCCCCTCCGCTTCGTTTTGGCAAGGTTCATTTTGACACTCAGCCATGCATGGCCCAGCTGGGAGCGGGCGCGAGGGTTGCCTGGGACCCGGGGCCGCACCGCAACATTTCCCATGCGAGGCCGCCTTCGCGTTCGTGATTCTCGTGCGATTGCTGTCGCCACGACCGCACTGGCGCCTGGGTACACCTGTTCTACCAAGGCCGCGTTTTGTCCAGCAGCTGCTGCAGCATGCGCCGTGGCCTGCCCAACGGCCGGTGCAGCAGGTGCTACGGCGGCTGCTGGGCACTCAGCGTCGCTGTCATCCGACAGGTCCGCCGAAACGGCCGCCAGCCAGTCCACCATGGGGCACAAGCTCTAAAGGCTTACAAGCCTAAACAAGAGCCCAAATGGCTACGCGGACGGATGATTATGATAATGATGCCGATGATGATGATGATGATGATGCTGATGATGATGATGATGATGATGATGGTGGTGGTGATGATGATTGTATACACTTTTCGATTTGTGCGTGTCATCCTTGCGCAGGGGCCATGCTAATCTTCTCTGTATCGTTCCAATTGTAACGGATGACCCCCGAAGGGAATCCATGATGATGATGGTGGTGATGATGATGGTGATCCCGCTCTCCAAGGGGGGTCGGAACCGACACGCTCGCGCCCACCGTTGCTAGTAAATCCGCTCTCCCAATCAAGAGGGAGGTTGGGCCGACGCTGCACTCTGCAGTACTGTGCCCCGCTACATTGCCCTCAGGGTGGCTTACTCGAGGCCTACTGACCGACCGAGGGCGCCGAAGGGGACGAAAACGGACCGACCGAGGGGTCCTACCGATGGGCCCAGAAACAACCGCCAAATCGATTGCCCCCAGGAATGGCAAGAAACGAGCGGGACAGATTGGACCGAGAAGCCGAAAAGCCCGCACATCAATGACCGTAGAAGCAAAGCAAATAATGAGGAGGGGGAGGGGGGGGAGGTAAGTATTGACGGACGGGGAGTAGGGGAGGAAACCCAAAGCCTAAAACCCTTGAGAACCCCCTAACCCCTTAGTACCTCCGAACCCTCCTGGAAACACCTTGGACCTCCTCAGGCCTCCCCAAGACTATGTAGACCCCGCTGGCCCCCCGCAAAAACAATGTCAAAATCCTGCGCAAGCTTCGAGGAGCCCCTGGAGCCCCCCCCCAGTTTCCTTCCTGCCCGTCTCCCTTACTTAGCCGTCCTTCCTCCGCCTCTTCGACGTACTCCGCCTCCTGCCTACCCGCCCTCCCCCATCCACCTTTCCTAGCGCGCGCTGCGCAATCCGGACCAGGCCCGCGCGTGAAAGGTTATGCCCGAATCGCTGTGCGAAGGCATGCTCGGCCTCCCGACCCCCGCAATCCCTAGCGAAACTACGGCGGTGGCAACGAACTTGTTCGTCATCAGGGGGCCCCCATCCCACGAGTGGCGCATGGCCGCGCCAACCGAACGACTTCGAGCGAGGAGACGATGTGAAAGCCTCTCGTCGGGCTGATTTTGTTGCGGGAAAGCGTCTCGATAGGAACCGGCTTCTGGAGAAGCGTATCGACAGGAACCGCCCTCCGGAGAAACGTCTCGGCACGCGAGATAGGAGACGGAATGGGGGGAGGAGGGAAGGGAAGGGGAAGAATGGAGGAGGAGGAGAATTGCGAGTGGGACGAGGCATAGCCGCCTCGAAGACCTCGCAATCCCAGAGGAGCACAAAACAAAGAAACTTTTCCACTTCTTTGAACTCGTAGAACTGTCGCACAGCTTACTGAAGCAACCACGAAGAACTTAGAATTTAGGGCCCCCTAGCGTCCGTTATGAGTTATGAGGAGAAGTGGCCTCAATGTCCCCTTCCTCCTCCCTCATGTTCTGGCTGGTCAATGACATCACTCCTTCCTATCCCCCCCATCCCTCCCCTGCCCCCGCAAAGCTATCCCATGGGAAGGGGGGTGGGGGACAAAGGAGATAACGCAAAGAAGGGAGGAGGGAGGAATGGGGAACAAGGGCTGCATGGATGAGATGGATTGCAGGGAGGACGGAAAAGGAGAAAGACGGGGGTCGGTTGACGGGAGGACTGGGAGGACGAGGGGCCATAAAGGATGGATAATTTTGGTCACGGACTTGGCTTTGGGCGCGCAAATTCAAGGCCCGCGGGGCCAAATCAATTCGGAGGTATCCGAACAAGTAAAAGTGATAGGCCGGGTGCTCAAAAGTTAAGGGCCGGGCGGCCGAAAGTTAAGGGCCGGGTGGTCCCCAGTTAAGGGCCGGGTGCTCAAAAGTTAAGGGCCGGGTGGTCCTAAGTTAAGGGCTGGGTGGTCCTAAGTTAAGGGCTGGGTGGTTAAAAGTTAAGGGCCGGGTGCGCCGCGTGCGCGTGTGCGCAATGGGTTTTGATAAGGGCCGGTAGGGGCCGATACGTGAGACCAAGGAGGACCCCACATTAGGTGTCGCTGGGACCCTATAACGTATGGCTGCGTCTGGGTGGAGAGAAAGGGAAAGAGGTGACTGAGTGAGTGGGTGAGGCAGAAACAGACAAGCCGCCGTACACATCCCCCAATCTGAGCGCAACCCCTGTAGAGTCTTCACCCCTGGCAAATCCCCCAGTGGGGTGCCCAAGTGCCACGCCTGCTTTATCGCGGTGGGCGTTGGACCATTAAGATAAATTAAACCTGGGGTCGGGGCCAAGCAAGCCGCCTGCCGTATCCCCCAAAATTTGTCGCGAAGCCTAAGATGTCCCCACCACTGGCGGCTCCCCTTGGGGTGCCCACATGCAACGCCTGCTGTATCCCGGTGGGCATTGGACCACCATAGACATGTTTAGGGGGCAGAAATAAGCAAACCGCCAAAGACTGCTCCGAAAACAAAGGGTGTTGGGCACGCACACGCGCGAATCGCCTGAGACATCCCCGCCGCAATCAATCTGGGCGTCAATCCTAGAATGTCCCCTCCTCTGGTGCCCCCACCCCACTAGGAGTGCTGAAACCAACACCTCGCCTGAAACATACCTATAATCCGCTTCGAAAGCTGACGGGGTTGGGCACGCAGGCAGGCAAACCGCTTGAGAAATCCCCAATGTGAGCGCAACTCCTGGAGAATCGTCCCCCCTGGCAACACCCCCAGCGGGGTGCTCAAGTGCCATGCCTGCTAAATGGCTGTGCGCACTGGGCCACCAATGAGCATGAGGGAGTACGAATCTGAGTATTAGAAAGGTTCGGGTGTGAGGTAGTCTCACGGTGATCGAGTCCGAACATGAATGAGGTTAGCTGTGTGAGAATCTGAAGCTGGAGAAGTCTGAATGCACGGAACCTGAGTATGTATGAATCTGAATGTTGGGAAATGTGGCTGTAAATGAATATGACTGTGAGCGAAGCGTGGTACCAGTGAGTATGATTAAGAATGAGTCGGAGTGTGAATGATTCGTGATATGACTGAGTATGAACCCGCGTGGGTCTTTCTGGTTAAGGAAACGACAAGATAAGACGCGACCGTGGGCCCGCAGTTCTCGTTCCATCTCTGGAAGGCGGCAACGGGCAGCGGCGGCAGCGGGGCAGGGAGACCTGTCAGAGTACATGCGCCCGACGCGAGCCGAACATGCATGGAATGTTGAACTCCAAGGGTTACGACGAAAACAACAAAACCTTTCAACTCAGAGAAACGCGCCCGCCGGATGACAATACACTGCCACGAAGATCGAGCAGGACCCGTCGGGCCCTGACGGACAGAGAAGCCGGGCCCCAGGGGCACGACGACCGACGAAAGGGGTGCGAGCGAACCCTAAGACACGGAGGGACAACAAGGCCCTGGGCGCCGTCCAAATAAAACGCAAGGGCCGAGGCGGGCAAAAGCCAGGAGGCAGGAGGCGAGGAAAGCGAGAGGAGCGGGGGCACATCCAACAGCAGCGGAGGGTCCCCCAGGGTCGGCGGGCGCGGCGCGATCGTGGGACCCCGCAGCGCGGGCTGCAAATATGAAGGACAAGAAACCTGCCCACGCAGACGCGATACACGCCAAAAGGCCGACGCAATCGACGCGCACGAGCACGATGATGCGCCAGATGGCGCACGGCAGCAGGCGTTTGTCATTGACATCTTCTGAGAGCGCGAAGGCGCAACCCACCAGCAGCACTTGATGGACCACGACGTACCAGTTCGAGCTGCAGCAAAATCGTCACGACTGGACCTAGCGAGTCGCTGGGATTTACCAATTCGAGCCGAAGCAAAACGGCGACGACCGAATGAGCTCACTGGCTAATTAAATTAGAATTTGCAGCAGGAGGCCGTCGAGCTACCTCTCAGCCTCACCGCCAGCTGCGTTCGCAAGGTTCCCTCCATCGCCCCCATCGGCGCCGCGCCCTGCGCCGTGCGAGCCCCGACCTCGGCCAGCTCCGTTTTGGGCAAACTGTGGGCGAGCGCGGGCGAAAGCAGAGGCAGCTCGTCGGACTCGGGCGACGGCCGGTCCACCGGCACTTCCCGCAGCATGGCTGGCACCTTGCGCTTGGAGCGGTCGATGCACTGCGTCGCGCGGACGCGGCGGAGGATATTCCGCAGCTCGTCTGGCTACAGCTCCACTCATGCAGTGGCGCGCCAGTCCGTGAGCGGCGAGTGCGCCCCCCGCCCCGGCGCGGCTCCACGTTCGAACATCTTGGCGAGACACCCAATGAATATATGCAGGTGAGGGGGGCCCCGTAGGCAGCCTTCCCCGCGGGCTCGGGCTCCTCTTGAATTCGTCGCCCCGCCCTCCTGAGCCGCGCTGATCTCGGGGGCTCCCGCGCGCGCGAAGAAAGCGCCCGCGCCCGCCGCCCGCGGGCCCCAAACCATCTGACTGGCGAGGGGGGCCTGCTTGAGAAGCGCGTTGATCGAGCCTGCCTGCTTCTTGTTGTAGCCCATGTCCTTGACCTTGCCGAGGTGCCTGTTGCGCTGCTTCTTGTCGCCCTTGTCTTTCTGCTGGCCGCCGACGGCCGCGCGCTGCCCCCGCGGCGCCGCGGCTGCGGCGCCGCTCCTGCTGGACTTCGCGGGGGGCTTGGCTTTGGCCGCGGGAAGAGCGCCGTCGGCCCCCTGCTCGGCGGCCGCCCGCTTGGGGAGCTGCCACTGAGGGGCCGCCGCCCCGCGGCTCGGCGCAAACGGGCACGGGGGGGAGGTGTCGCTCGCAAATCCGCGCCTGCAGCTGGGCCAGATCAACGCAGGAGTCGAGCTTGCCAGCGGGGCGCTCGAGCTCGGGGGGCACAGCGGGGCGGAGGTGCACCGGCGCGCCGGGCGCCCGTTTGTAGCCGCGCATCTGGCGCAGCGCGTGAAACCACCGCGCGACCCCCAATGGCGCGCGTCTCATTTGCGATGAGCGCGGCGCGCGCGAGGAACTTAGCCCCGCGTGAATCGCCGCCGCCAGCGATGCAATCACGCGCGAAAGCAGGGCTCATGAGATCCCTGGGGCCCGCTGCCAGGAATCCAGGGGGGTGCCAAAATCGGTCGCGCCGAGCTCAGTGCGACCAGGCTGCCATACTTCGCGAAGCGCCGAAACGCCCGCCGAGAGAAACATCGGCGAAACGCGCCCGTCGCGAGGAAGGTCGCGCGCACCCCCCCCAAAACCTGGGCCCGCTCCTCGTAGTCAGTGGGCAGCTGAAGAGCGCGAGCGCCCGAAACGAAACGAACTGCAATGGCGTTGGCGCGCGCGGCAAGGCGGCCCTCGAGCAGCGCGGGGGGGCCCCCGAAGCCGAACTGACCGCGCAGACGGGCGGCGACCTGGCGGCGCTGGTCGGGCCAGCGAACGAGAGACTGACACCAGCAGGGCCTCTGAAGCAGGAGCTCGACGCGTGGCGGGGCAATGTTCGCCCACTTCCAGACCCGGCGATTATCCCGCGACTTCGGGCGACCCCCCGGCCGATCACGCGTGGCGCCCTCCGCTACACAACAAATTCGCAACGCGACATCGAATTCAGCCTCTCGGGCATCCGCGAGGAAATGCGGGGCGAGGCCGGACGACAGCGGACCCTGCGCAAACGCTATGAGTTCCAATCCCTTCATCTTGAAACGGGGCCCCGAAGCCCACGTAAATCTTGACGGGGGCCAACCTCGACTGGCCGCTCGTTTACCCCGGTGCATCTGGCGGGGGGCCGCTCCAGGCGGCAATAAAAAGGGCCCAAATAGCGGGCTCGGGGGGGGCGCTCTGGCACCGCCGACCTCGGCAATGCAAAGCTTGCGATTGGCATTGCAAAGCTTGCGATTGGCATTGCAGACGCAGCGGCGGAGGGCCAGGACCTGCTGCCCGGCGTTCTGGCGGTAGCCGAAGGTTCCCAGCCCTGCCCCGAGGGGGGGCAAGGGGGCCTGGGCGCGCGAGGCGGCATCCGCCAGAGATCCCAAGGCCAGGAGCAAAAAATTAGCCAGGTCATCCACGTACTCAAATACGTCCCCATGCACGTCTAGATCGAACATGCTCCGATCGAGCCGCTGCCCCAGAGGCCGAGCAAAGATCGCGCGCAATTCATCGCGGGCACTCGAATCCCCCATGCAGGCCGCGCTCTGGAGGTGAAGGTGAGCGCGCTGGCCCACGCCATCCACTCGCGAAACGTGCGCGGCGCGCCCGTCGGCGAGAAGATCGGCGCCCGCCGAGGGAATGGATCCGCGCAGCCCCTGCCCCACGCTGGCGCGCGCGCAGCAGCCGAACGCGTTCTTCACACCAGCGAAGACCACCGCGTGCCATGCTCGCGCCGCGCGCGGCCGCTCCGACGGAACATGCGCCCCCAGGATGGCGTTCTCTCTTCTGCAATGCGGGGTGCACCCGCGGTCGAATTTGTCTGGGGCAACGCGCGGCGCCGAGCGGCAGGCGCCGCGCACGGCTGCCCCGAAGAAAACCATATCCCGAGCAGGAAGCGCATGCCCCCGTCGGGATGGGGGGTCTGCCGGCCAATCGAGAACGCCGCGCGTGCCAGAACACCCTGTCAGCCACCCAGCACGCGGCGAGACTCTCAAGCCCAGCGGTGGCAACATCCACCTCGGGGGCTTCAGGTTCGGCGCCAATGCCGAATGGAGAGGGGCCAAGCTTGCTGCAATGCTGAAGTTGAGAACGCATTTGCCTGACCCCCCCCCCCCCAGGCAAGGACCGCGGGGGCAAATAACGACGGCGAGACGAACGACGCAGCGCCCCCGGGGCCCCGACGCCGACCCATCGCCCCCGCCGAGCTCCTCGCTCGCATGCCCCGCGGGGCCAGCGAAGCCCGCTCCATGCGGGACTAGCCCGAGTAGGCTCTGACGGCCGAGAGACCGCCTTCGTCCCCGGGGGGCCGAGACAGCGCGCGAGTTCCTCTGCCGATGCATGGCGACGTCGCGCTGCCGAGCAGCTGCGGCACACGGGGCCGAGCCCTGCGCCTGGGAGGCGGCGAACAAAAATGATGCGCCCGAGCCAGATCTCGACGCCGCCAGGCCCTGTGGTGGCCTCCGCCCAGGTCCTGCGGCAGGCTCGGGTTCAACGTCGCACCTCCCAGCGGATGCGGCTTGCGAGGTCGCGGGCCCAAAAGTCGCACAGCTGGCGGGCTGCGCTCGGCAGCCGAAGCCGAGCGCGGCGAACGCATTGCGCGATGCTGAAGGGGGGGGGGGGGGGGCGGCGCCAGGCACGCGGCGGGCGCGGCCGACATGCTCCCTCGCGAAGGGCATGAAGACAGAGAGCAACGCGCCGTAGCCGTCGTCGACGCGGTCGGCCTCGAAGTGGCCGGGGTAAGCGGGCGCCTGGGCCCGCGTGGCCGCGTCCAGCTCGCTCGAGACCCCCCGCGAGCCGCCCGTCTGCAAGGCCATCTCAATCGCGTCGAAGTTCCAAGTCGTGGCCGCCGCACCGTTCTGCAAACTGAGGGCGCCAACTTCCACCTCCAACAGCAGCGGCGCATGGTCACGCGACGCCCTCTTGCTAGGAAAGAGGTGGAGGTTGCGAGCCGTTTTCGTCATCGTCAAGAGCATCTGCGCGCGCGGCAGCACCCCCGACGGCAGCACGAATTGGTCTGTCCACGACGCACTCTCCTCGCTGTGGAAAGACGGCGCGACCTTGTGGAAGGTGGTGGCGCAGCCGAGGAAGTGGCGGTGCATCAGCTCGCGGAGGCACCAGGCCGCGTAGCCCATGCGCTCCTGCACGAAGGGGCCCACGCGCTGGAACGCGTCCGTGGAGTCGCCCACGACGAACGAGTCGTCCAAGTCAGTGAACATCAGCGGCGTCGACCTCTCGAGGGTAGCGTCAAGCTGCGCACTGAACCACTCGATGAGCACATCCACCGTGCAACGCCAGGGCGCCTGGGTACCCCTTGAACCAGGCGGAGGGAAATAAAGCGACACACTCGTGAGGGCCAGCGATCCCGAGGTGACGTGGGCAAGGCCCGCGCGCCCAAACGCAGCCACAGGGCCAGGGGCTTCACGATGAATCCGAAGTGCCAAGTCGCGCCGCTGCAAGCCGATGCTGACACCAGCTAAACGGCTGCTGAAAGGGCCCAGCCCGAAGCCGAAGTGCAGGTAATCGTGGCCCTCGACGCTGGACTGGCGGCGCACCGCCTCGGCGGGCTTGGCGAGAAGCCTGGTGCCCATGAGCACGTGGACCGGGAAGTGGCGGCCGAACGCTGCGACCTCGTCGAAACGCCTGGGCTGCACGAGACTGTACACACTATACCCAAACATCTTGCACCGCATGGGCCCTGTGGGAGCACCTATCAGGGTCGAGCAGCATAGAGCATCGGTGCAGGGCCCTGCTCGGTCGGGAAGGAGTCGGTTGTTCAGCCGTCTGCAGGGGTTGCCAAAATAATAGGCCCAACTGGATGCGACTCGACACGGAACGGGGCTGGTTAAGGAAGAGGAGGAATGGAAGAAACAAATCAATAAGAGTAGGGTTTGTTCCCGGGGCCGGCTAAGCAATACGAAGAAGCCCACGTTTGGATCTGGGGAATAATCAACGTGAACATCCTGGTCACCGTCATCGCCGTCGTCAACCTCATCATCGTCATCGTCATCATCGTCGTCGTCATCATCATCATCACCATCATCACCCCCATCATCCTCATAATCCTCATCATCCTCGTCACGGCTCTCCCAGGTCTGGAGACACGAGGAGTCACACGTGACGGCCTCCATTGACCCCTCGAACCATCGCCACCCAGAATGCTTGGCTGGCACGGTGGCGGCGTTTGCTGCAGGCAGCTGGACATATCAGTGATAGGTTCCCGATCCCACAGGGGATGAGCCTTTAAAACACCCAAGACTGCCAATCAGGGTGTGCAAGAGAAAAAGCAGAAGCGGCATAAACAGAAATTGGCGGAGGTCCCCGCGGAGCTCCGACAACATATGTTCCTTCAATGTTGTCTCCTTCAAACACCCACCCCAACCGGGGCGTGCACGAAACAAACGCAGAGTATCGAGGGGGACACGAACATATACCGATACCCCTGCTGCCCGAACCTCTCCTGGCGCACGCTCTGACCAACATTTCGGGGCGACTCCAGCCGTGGCGACATGGGCCTCCCAGGACCGGGGGAACGAAAGAGACTCGGGTTCGGGGGACTCGGATGGGCCCAACAGGGCCGTCATGAAACTGACGAGACCCAATCTGAAACTTGTCGCGAGCACCCGCGGCAAACATCCCACGAGAAATGGACCGTCACATTCCAGGACGCGCTCGTCAAAACGCGTCGGCAAGCCCGAGTTCGGGCGCACTCGAGCCTCACGTTTCCCCGACAGGAGGCCCAACAAGGCGACATCGAGGTCGGTATCGGTACTTCTTCCTCCTCGGAGGATCTGGGGGGGATGATAGCGTCAGCGCTCCCGGCCTCAGTCTCGCGCAGCTTCCAGCCCGCCCGCGACAGCCACTCCCGCGCACCCCGGGGTACCGAGTCCGTGTGCAGCACCACCAGGTCGTGGGGGGTTCCTGTGGCCCGCAGCGACCTCCCGAGCACCATCGACCCGAGGATGTTCGAGGAAGAAAGAGCGGCATTAAGAATTATCTGTCGGAGCTCCGCGCGGATTTGTTGGATCGGCGCTGGGCCCCCCCTGGCGGCGGCGCCTCTGGCACCGCCCCCATGGCGACTCCGACGACGCAAGGGAGGGGGGTCCAGCGCCGTTCTGGGGGGAGACCCGCGCGGATCTCCGACAGATTGTGCTCAGTCCCGCTGTCCCTCCTTCGACCTGTAAGACGGGTTCTCCCCCCACAGCACCACCACGTACGCGCACTTGCGATTCGGGCGGGGTGGCTCGGACGGCGGAGCGGGCGCCAGCTGCAGGTCCACCGGGCGCTTGCAGACGGGGCAGAACGTGGACCACGAGCCGCAGGCGCCCGGCTCCACCTCCCTCTGCACGGCCCCCGGGCAGGGCGAGGTCACTTTCAGCCTGCCCCGGGCGGAGTCTGTGGGATTCGTGGAGGCGAAGGGGAGAAGAGGGGCGCGGGAGAGGGCGAGGGGGAGGTGGAGAGGGAGGGCGAGGGGGGGGTGGAGAGGGAGAGCGAGGGAGAGTGGAGAGGGAGAACGGAAGGAGGTGAGGAGCGTGAGGAGGCTGAGGAGGGCGAGGGGGCGGGGAGGGCGAGGCTGAGGAGACGAGGGGGAGGTGGAGAGGGAGAGCGGGAGGAGCAGTAGGAATGGGGACGGGGCGGTGGAAGGGGAGGTGGAGGAAGGAGGGCTGGGCGAGGGCGAGAAGGGGGATGATATGAGGAGGAGAGGGAGGAGGAGGAGGAGGAGGAGGAGGAGGAGGAGGAGGAGGAGGAGGAGGAGGAGGAGGAGGAGGAGTGGGAAAAGGATGGGTGCGGAGAAGAAGATAGAAAAAAACACCGAGAAAGCCGCGGGCACCTCGGCCCAGGTCGTGGGGGGAGGAAGGGTAGGATAGCAAAGGGCAGGGTGGAGCATCAGCTCACGTATAGCTGGTCTTCCTGGCGCCTCTTGGCGCCAGGGAGCGCCCATGTGTCGAGAAATGGGCCCAGCGGCGGGGCCGAAACAGATTTCGTCACCCCCGACTCGTCGTCGTCTTTGTCGTCGTCGGCGTCGTCGTCTTCGGCGTCGTCGTCGTCGTCGTCGTCGGCGTCGTCGTCGTCGGCGTCGGCGTCGGCGTCGGCGTCGGCGTCGTCGGCGTCGTCCTCGTCGTCGTCGTCCGGCCCGACGCCAGCAAAAGACGCCAGAAGCTGGCCGGCGGCGCGCACCACAAGGGGGCGCCGCGAGAGGGGACGGCCCTCCCTAAACGAGGGCGGGGGCGGCCCTCCCTACGAAGGCGGGTGCCGAGAGGCGAGAGGGAGACAAGCGTCGTGCTGGGGGGAGGGGTCGGGAAATTGAAGTCGAAGCCAGGACGAGGATGACGTCGGGAGGGGATAAGTAAATGGGGAATCTCTGAGATGCGGCGGCTCTGGAGGATCATGGGCCCCGCGGCCTTCCCAAAGCGTTCCAGAACGCTCTGAGAGCGTCCTGGAACGCTCCAGAAAGGATTTATCTTCGTCATATCACCTTCCGAAGGGGTCGTGAAGATGCAGGGCACGACTGTGTCATGAGCACATTTCAACATACGCGCTCGGACGATCTGACCATTCTCCCAACTCCATCATCCCAAACCGATAGTTGTCTTTCTGAAGAAGAGTCCAGCAGCTTCTAAGGAGGCCTCTTAGAAGCCAGTTTGGCGTCTGAGAAGCCCCTTGCGTTCTTCGAAGCACTCTGGGCCTCTCGGAAGGCCGCCACCCCCGCGCCACCCCCTTCTGTGCGTCGTCAAATTCGAGGCGCGAGTCGCCGCCGTGACCGCAGAGGAGGAGCGCGACACCTGCTTCGGCCGCACGTGCGCCGCAACCACAAATGGCGGAGCCTCTGCAGGCAGCCCGGCCCTGCGCCGCCATGCCCCCCGGCCTTAGAGCGGACGCCCCCCAGTAGGTGCGGAGACCTCGAAGGCCTTCACGGGGGAGGCCCTTGAGTGGACCCGGACGGCCCCCCTTTTGGCCCCAGCGCCTCACACAGGAAGAACCGCCAGACGGTGGAGACGAAACCAGCAACACGCAGACGATTCCATACCATCATCCCTTCCCCCCACCCCCTTTCGCCCTTCCCAGATCTCAGCGGCGAGTCCCAGGGGGGAAGTGAGAAGGGCCGGGCCTCCTCAGAAGCCTCAGAAGTTACCCTGCGCGGAAGTTCCGACGACGCAGAAAAGCTCTTCGAAGGTCCGAGGCCTTCTGAGAAGCCCCGCCGTCTTCTGAGAAGGCCCTCTCTTTCTCACTTCTCCCCCATCGCTCGCCGCCGAGGATCCATCAATCCGCGGGAGGGCAAGCGTGCGGCAGGCTCGTGCTGTGACGACCCCCATGGCGCCTGTTCGAAGAAGACGCCAGGCGGCGGGACCGAAGCCGGCTGCATGCAGCAAGTTTCGCACGCTCCTTTCCCTATCCCTCCATTTCGTCAGGGTAAGTTCAAGCCAGGACAAGGATATATAATCTGGCAAGGATACATCGAGAATCTCTCTGAGGCCTGGCGGCTCTGGAGGATATCTCGGGCGCCGCGGCCTTCTCAGAACGTTCCCCGGAACGGATTTATCCTCGTCCTAGCCCCGTCTGGCCGACCCCCCCCAAACAAATTACGAAAAACAGATAAAACAACATCTCTCCTCGAACCTGGTTTCGCGCCCGCCCTCCCCCCCTCTCGTGGCAGGAGCGGTCGGCATCGAATCGGCCACTCGGGTCGGCCGACCTGGAGTTTGCGCGGGATCGGCCTGCATCGGCACGGGGTCAAGATCGAACCGGCTTGGCTGCGCCAGGATGCGGAACAGCGCCAGGCGAGCACAGGGCCGCAGCACAGCGATAGAAAACTGGAGTCGGATCGGATCGCCCAGAACCAGCATCGAATCGGAACCCAGGCGTGCGATGCCCTGATTTCTTCCATGCGCGGTCCCCAGAGGTCCCGACCCGACTCCCCCAGGGCCAACTCTTCATCCTGCGTCGTTTTTTCTTACGGCCCCGGGGCCCGAACAGTAACAAAAACCTCCGTCCGTGCTTCGGTGGCCTCCTAGATGGGGTCGGAGTAGATGGGGTCGGAAGATCGCGCCGCATCGCCGATGGATCGGCGATGTATCGGCGATGCACCGGCAATGCAACGTCGACATCGGCGGTGGATCGGCGACGTCGACGTGGAGCAAATCGGGCTCCACATCGAGACGCATCACCGGTGCATCGGCGATGCTGCGCGATCCTCCGACCCCATCTATAGTCCGACCCGATCTAGGCGGCCTGGAGTACATTCACTTGCCTCATGCAGACAACACATAAGCAAACATCACAGGACGTTCGGCATCTGGGACATGCCCCACCGTGGCCCCTCCGGGCGGCCGATCGGCCGCGCACCGGCACGATCCCGGCCCCCGATCGGCGGACCGTAGCCTCCTGAGCCCCCGTCGAGCCGGTCCCGGGCCTCGCCAGCAGGGGCCTTCCTCTGGCGGCGCGCACGAGGGGCTAAGGGGGAGGGGGGGAGGCTTCTGAGGAGGAGGCTGCTTCTTACTGAGATCCTCATAACTAGTGCTGTTGAAGTTGTGGAAGTTGTGGAAGTTAGGTTGAAGTTGTGGAAGATAGCTGTTCACATTTTTTGTTTGTTTTTTGACAATGGACTTCCCCCTATCTTAAACCACTCTATCCCCTAAGTTCCCCCCATCTTCAAACACTCTAATTCCGGTAATTCTTCAATTTGCAAAAAAAAACGGTGCGAATACAGGTGTTTTTTTGGACAGCCACGTTTTTGCATTGTTTTGTTTTTTTGCCCAGCACTGAGCTCATTGCGCTCCAACTTAAATTCAATTATGCGCTTCGCGCCCCCTTCGTCTCCTCCTCCTCCTCCTCCTCCTCCTCCTCCTCCTCCTCCTCCTCCTCCTTCCAACGTACCATACTCCTCCTCCTCCTCCGTCTCCTCCGTCTCCTCCTCCTC